>JAFISE010000132.1:0-82498 GCA_022560025.1 Stagonosporopsis chrysanthemi | reverse complement strand
TCCCATCGCGTTGTGTTGTTGTGGAGGTGTGAGGATAGGGGTGTTTTGGTGGTTCGGCGCATTGACTGAATCCGCGCATTGAGTGCACAGACACGGTATCGATTTGTTATCAATTCCATAATTTTTGAGCTTGAAAGGAACATTGAAATTTAGAGCTTCGTCGAACCTGAATGATGTATTATGTGTCAAGACAATGTCAGCCATTTCAGCATGAAGCTACTTAGATACTCTAGTCAGCGCAGTAAGCTTGTCCATCCCGAGAAAAGTGCCGACCATCGTGTGCTCCTGTCGAATTGCCCAGCGGAACTCGAGAGGCTTGTCGGATGTGAGCACAAACTTCGCAACATGAATCCTCAGCTCGATGGGCAGATCCATGAAGCGAAAAGTCTTGATGCGTAGCACACGGCGGCTGATATAGTAGCCGACACGGTCTCTGCCAACGTCGGTGTGATAGCTGGACTTGATCAGCACTGAACGGGTTTAAACGTCACAGTCACTCACCTTTCACAGATTTGACGCATTCTAGACCGATCTTTCTTTGTAAGCCTTGCGCAGATGTCGATGATACGTTGGGTGTCCGCATCCACATCTGAGGACGGCGCGACAGTGGTAGGAGAAGGTGGCTAAACAGCCGGAGCGACCGCCTCGTCCAGCGCTTGTTCTTCCATGACGATGTAACCACTGGAGTTGTGAGCTCGCAAGATGACCTGTGGGGCGATGTGGAAAGGCGAGTCGTGATACGATAAGGGGCGGTTTGGGTGAGAAGGTGACGGTTTATAGCCCAAGGTAAGAGCCAGACGCTAGCGCACTCACCACGTGGGACAGTAGGTAAAGGCAAGAACGCACGACGTAAACGAGAAAGTAAGATCAAAGAGTATCATTGAGAAGCAAAACAGCAGCGCAACCGTGATATATCGCTAAGAACGCCACAAACCCAAGTCCACCCAGAGCCAGACCCCAAGTCCATCCAGCCGAAGCCACGACCTGCCGCCCTCGCATACCACCAGACAGCGCTCAAAGAAACGCCCTGGACCGTATAACCACCCTGATAGTTCTTTTGCGCTTGACACCGCACCCGTCTTGAGGCCCAGCGTCAGACTCGACGTCGCTCTCAGTTTCAGAGTCCGAGACCTCGATCTCAACCTCTTTTTCCTTGTAGAGCTCGCCGTCAACTTCGACGAGCGTCTCGTTGTCGTCTTCTCCTTCGTCCATGTTTAGATAACCTGCGTCTGCTCTGTCGTCGAGAAATGCTTGCTCGAGTACAGAGCCTCTTTCGAGCGCCGATTCGACCTCCTCGATATCGTCCAGCAGCCCGACACCGGTGTCGTAGCTATGCTTCCTCCTCATGCCTGCGCCAGCGATGACCAGCGCCGTTGAATCCGATACCGGATTTGATCTTCCTGTGGTAGCGACAGTTTTTGGAAACCTGTTCCCATCTTCTTGCTGTGTAAATGTAGTGACAGGACCGCCCATATCCTCTACTCCTTCTCTGCGGAAATATGGGCTAGAAATAGGTATGACCTGGGACCTCGTAAACGACCCCTCCCCTTGAGAGGCCCCGTCAACTACAAAAAACCCTTCTGACCAGAGACACGTCGCAGTCCGGAACGGAAACTGCCATACTTCTTCTCGCCTGGCGTAGCTTCGCCCATCTCCCCCATGAGCAGGCCGATGCTGGAACCGCGCCTCGATCGCGCATCGCCAGCATCACTAGCCGCAATGCCTGGAATACCAAGTTGGCTGCGTCGCTCCAGACGCAGGTTCTTGTAATTCTCGAGTTCTCGCTCGAGCTTCGCGCTCTTTTCACGTTCGTCCCGGAGCTCGCGCTCGGCGCGCTTAGCGGCGAGCTGGTTACCCGAGTCGGAGGACTGTAGTTCGTCGATGGTAGAAAGCAAGTTTGAGATCTTGTCGCGGGCCTTATTAAGATCCTCTGTAATGGAGGTGTTCTGCTTCTCGCGACGCTCGATCTGTGACTGCAGATCCTTGACGGTACGATCGACATTGCGGACGGCGCGAGAGTCGGTGAGACGTGACGTCTCTGCATCTTCAAGTGCTTTCTCGAGCTATATTACACGTTAGTCAAGTCTTTTGTTGGAGTGATCAAAACATACCTCCTGAATCCGTCCGTGAAGGAAGCGTACGTCTTTGCCGGCCGAACCACTGTAGCCCTTGGTCTCAAGATCCACAAGACGAAGCTGGAAATCCTTGAGATTCTTGCCAATGAGACCCTTCTCCTTGTGTAGCTGGACATTGGCCTCGCGTTCGGCAATGATGTCTTTTTGCAACTCCTGCGCTAGAGCTTCAGCACGACGCATCTTGCCAACAGCAGCGGCTGCAATATCTTCCTGCTGCGCAAGACCAGACTTGAGCTCGAGCAGCTCGCGATCGTACGCAGCAGCATTGCGCATTGCGGGTGACTCGGATCGTGAAAGCTCATCCAGTCTGTCGGCAGCCTCCTGCAGACGAGTCTCAAGACGCTTCTTCTCCTCAATAGCGGATTCGCGCTCGGCGGCGAGGTCATCGACATTCGTACGAAGATTGCGGACCTGAGACAGGAGATCTACGATCTTAGATTGAGCCTCATTATGAGCATTCGCCGCCTCGTCGCGGGAGTTGGAAACCACGTGAAGAGTCATCTCGAGGCGGTTCTTCTCTTTCGCCCAAGTGGACGAGTTGAGGACCTCATCGTCCCACTTGCTTCTCATCTCCTCAATCTCTTCACGCAAGCGTCCATTCTCCTCGCGAATGTAGATGATTGTTTGACGTTCCTGCTCGAGTTCACCTGTCAATGTCGAAAGCTCAGACTGGTACTTCTTGCGTGTCTGCTCCAAAGAAGTTTCGCCATCTTCAAGGTCGTGAGCATGTTGGCTTCTGTAGTCTTCGAGCTCGTTCTGGAGACGCTTCTTGGCTTGCAATGCAGCTTGTAGGTCCGTTGAAAGATCCTCCACGCGCTCTTCATACTGCTGAACTTGTCGCTGGAAATCCTCTACCATACCATCCATCTCTTTGCGCTCAGCCATGTATGTGGCACAGGTCTCTTCAGCTTCACGAGCCTGTGCTCTGGCAAACTGCTCAGCACGGGAAGCCTTCAGAACCGAGATCTCAGCCTGCTCCAGCTTGTTGAAGTACTCGTCGGCACGGTTCTTGTACAAGCTCAAACTAGATTGGACGTCAACCAGAGTGGATGTCTCATCGTCCAACCGGATCTGAAGGTCAGCGAACTCTTGCAGAAGCTGACTGTGATTGGCTTGTTCTTGTTCGCGCTCGGACGCGAGTTCATCAAGCTCACCCGAGACCTCACGCAGCTCAGCTTCCAGAGCTGCCTTCATCTGCTTGATGTCATCGAACGCGGTTTTTGCGTCTGCTAGCTCGTTGACGGCATTGTTGTGCGCCTGTACGATGATCTTGCGAGACTGTTCCTGGGACATGAGAATCTCGAAAAGCTCTTCGTGCGACTTTGTTTGCACTTCCTGGTAAGACAGTTGATCTGAGCGCAAGTTCTGTTCCAAGGACGTAAACTTGCGCGCGGAGTCGTCGAGCATGTCGTGGAGGCGGAAATTCTCGCGCTCCAATTTCTGTACTCGCTTCATCGATGGGCTCTCCTCCTGCCGGCTGTTGTTGCGCACAGGGGATTGGTCGAGTTGACTCTGAAGATGAGCATTCCGCATCTCCGACATCTGGAGTTGATTTTGTGCGAGTTCGAGTTCGGCAGCCATATCCATGCGGTTGTTGAAGGAGACGCTGTCGACAGTTCGGTCGGAGCGGGCGGATTCGTTCATTGCGTTGCCGATGAAACGCGGGTTAGTTGGTGTGCTTGTCGAAACTAGCTTACGGTTTTCGCTTTCCAACCTCCTGTGTGTTGGTGATCGGTTCGCATTCGCTTGATTCACCTGGCTGCTATTCATCTCCTCTAACAGAGCTCGCTTTGAATTGGCATGGCGAGTGTCCAGCTCATTGAGCTCGCCCTCATGCCTTTCCCGGAGGTCGTCCAATTGCGCTTCTGCGCGGTTGTAACGCTCTGTCGCTACGCGCAAAGCTTGGTTCGCAGCTTCAAGACGTTGAGCAACATCTACAGCCTTGGAGATGCCTGACTTGGCAGCGTCATATGCGATAGCAACATCTGCAGACTCAGGATCAAATACTTTACGCAGGAGCATAAGCTGGTTGTGGCACTCTTCCAGCTCGCGATTGTTGCTGTCTAGCGTTGCTTGAACAGCGCGTGTATTAGCTTGAGCCTGGGTACGCAACTGCCTTTCTGTCTCGAGCTTGCGGTTGATTTCTGCAAGTTGAAGGTTGACTGTTGAGGACGCTTTCTCTGCGTTGCGGTTGCTCTTCGCCTCGCGGTTGATCTCGTGGTTCAAGTCTTCAAGTGTGAGTTCAAGCTTCTCTCGCTGCTTCTCCATCGAGGCGATGGTGACTTGTGCGTCCTCGAGCTGGCGGTACAGGCGCTTGTTGTCCTCTTCAACCTTGGACTTCTCCTTGGTCAGTTGCAGTATCTTCGATCGTTGAGTTTCGCCGGCGCGGGAATTAGTTCGCGCGATATCCAGGTTCTTTTGCTGGACCTTGTTGAGCAAAGCGCGGTTGTCGTTCTCCGATGCAGTGAGCCGGCCCTTGATAGTGACTAGCTCTCGCTCGAGACGTTCTTTTTGTTGATCATTGCGCTCCCTGAATCCTTCCGCATCGGCGAGCATCTGAGTCAAGCTGTGCACCTGCTCAGCGAGATCGTCTCGCTCGGCCTCGAGTTCGTCAAGTTGTTGGTCTTTCATCTGAAGTTCTTCTTGCTGGGCAGCTTGCTTCTCTAATGCCAGTCGGGAGTGTACACGCTCGGCCTCAGCGTCTGCATCCATCTTTTCCTCCTGCAGGTGGAGATACTGCTCGCGCAGGGTTCGCAGTTCCTCTTGATACTCTCTTCGCTCTTGCTCGTGGGCAGTGCGAGTTTCGTTGGCGCGTCGCAGGACATCTTGTTGGGCGTACATCTCCTTCTCGATAGTGATCTTCGAATCATTGAGAGCTTCGAAGTCACGCTTGAGTGTGTCGTACTTGTGTTCACCGAGCAGCTCCACATCGTCACGGGACTGTCGCTCGCGACTGAGCTCTTTCTGAACCTCGAACATCTCAGACTTGAGTTGCTCGATTTGCTCCTGAAGCAGCTTTGACTGAGCATCTTCAGTTTCCCGATCCTCAAGAAGTCGTTTAGCATCAGCAGCCTCGCGGTCTGACTGTTGTTTCTGGACTCGCATTGCCTCAAGCTCCGCGTTGGCATCTCGCAGCCGGCTTTGGAGGCCATCGTGTTTCGAAGCGAGTGTCTGTTTCTCGGCATCGAAGATTTGTCGATCAGATTCGTATTTCTTTAGGTCTGCCTTGAGTATCGCCAGCTCGCTTTCTTTGCGACGGATTAAATCTTCATAGCTTGTGGAAGTCGAAGACAGATCCGTGATCTGTTGACGCACTTGCCGGTTCTCTTCGAGTAAATCCTTGATTTGCTTCTTACCAGCTTGCACCTCCTTGTTCGAAGCTGCCAAGTTGATGTCAAGGTCCTGTTCTGTTTTGAGGAGTTTCGACTCCAGCTCTTGGACTTTTCGTTCCTTCAGACTCAGGTGGCTCTGCAACATCTTCACTTCCTGGCTCATTGACTCTTCAGCTTGGCTGCGCTGCGATTGGGCTACTTCGAGATCGTCCAGCTGTTGATCAAGACGTGCAATCTGTTCCTCAAGCTCCTGCTTTTCGGTTTCAAGGGTGCTGATAATCTGACCGGCTTGCTCAAGCTCTTTGCGCCAGGTCTCAGCCTGCTCTTCTGTCTTCTTCTTGGCTTCCATCAAGGCATCCAGCTGGTCCTCGAGTTGATCCTGGTCTTCAATGGCCCCTTGAAGCTTCTCGGCAAGTTCAGCCTCCCGGGTCTGCAGCCGCTTGAAAATCTCTTCTTTGTCCAAGGCCAGAGCTCGTTCACTTTCGAGTGTCTTCTGGATCTTTTGAATGTCCATCTCGGCTCTTCGTCGGTCGTCCTCCACCCGCTGCCTTTCCGTAGCTTCTTGTTGCATTTTCTCTTCGAGCCGGTGGATCATCTCATCTCGTTTCTTCACTTCAGCCGCTTGACGCGTGGCTCCAAGCATAGGCCTCATGCGAACAAAAAGTCTCCACCAGGGGTTGGACTGGAGATCAAGGTAGACCTGGAAGTTCTTCTGGACAATCCGGGTCGCCTCAGCACGGTAGAGGCGTTTGTTGGCAATTCGCCGTTGTGTGAACCCTCGCGCCGCAGACTGGAACTGGATCATTATATCCCGGATAAGATTGTCACGCTGATCTTCCAGCTCTGCAAGGACGCCAGCACGGAAGAAGACTTTGGTGATACCCACACGGTAGAGAGCCTTGTCCATGCCCAACTTCTCAAGGATCATCTTTGCGACAAGCTGACCCTCAAGATAGCCCTTTGGAATGTCCTTGCACAACACCTCGTATCGCTGCCTAAACTCGACAAAGGTCAGACGATTGGGAAACCCAGTGCGTGCAATCCTGATTCCTTCAAGCACACCATTGCATCGAAGTTGGTCGAGGACAAGAGGTGCACTGAACTGCTTGGGTCGTTTCTTGTGGTTTGGCAAAATGCAGCGAACAAAGTGCGGATGTGTCAAGTGCAGCTGGTTCATGAGTGTTGAGAGTTGCTCCTTGTGGCGTTGGGCGACAGTACGGAAAAGACCTTTCTTTACACGGCTGCGGGTCCCACCAACCTCATCGTCAGGGTCTGCGCAGTCTGCAAAGAGTGTGGCGATGTGCTTGTCAGATGACGCAGCGAGAAGTCGCGTGACGTTGTCGTTGAGCGGGTCCTTGTTCTTTTCCAACCAGCCCTCAGTAGAATACTCTACTTCGGCAGCATAGTGAGTAAGCACGAAACCCTGGGTCAGCATCGAGCGCTTGTACTTGTTACTCTTGCGATCCCAGAGGGAGTGCAGCTTTTCAGTGAAGCTGGCGTCGGTGGCTTTGGGCATCACACTGTCCTCGTCGAGACAAGAGAAGATACCAATGGGGTTGGGCAATTCGATGAGGTCGATGGTTGGTTGAAGATCACGACCAAAGTCGATGAATTTCCACTCGATTTGTTCGCGAGCATACTCTTCTTGCTCGAGGACGAACATGTGGTGATTGAAAAACTGCTGGAGCTTCTCATTAGTGTAATTGATGCAAAGCTGTTCGAAGCTGTTCTCGTCGAAGATTTCGAAGCCTGCAATATCCAGGACACCGATAAAGTGCGAGTCGTCGCCTCCAGACCCGGTCTGGTCCAGCTGTCGATTAATGCGATCAACAAGATTACCGAAGCCGCGCTCGTAGATACCCTTCGCGAGAGCATCGATCGCGAGATTGACCTGCTCAGGTGTCTGCACCTTCTCGACCCACTCACGTCCAGCCTTGACTCGAGGGTGCAGCAGAGCCTTCATGAAGTCATCAGCAGAGACCCCGAGTAGCTTGCACACTTTTCTTGCTTGCGCCTCAGCCTTGAGATCCAGCGTTGCTTGGTCAGCTCGCCGGCTTTCCTTGATCGCTTTGATGTTACCCAGGTGCAAGACGGCGGCGATGGTACGAAGAATGCCAGCCTGCTCCTTGTCTGTGAACTTCATGACGTGGAAAGCCTCAATCAGAGTGTTCCACTCATCGCGATCGTCCACACCAGAAATGGCATCGTTGCCATGCTTGGTGTAGTCGAAATCCTCCACATCGGTCGAGTCGAGTAAGAAGTCCTGCTTCATTGCTGGGTCCGCTCCACGCAGCAGCTGATAAAATACGTGGTAATTACGTTCGTTCCCGTTGAGTCTCACCACTCTGGACTTCTCGAGCAGATACCAGTCGATGTAGGCTCCGGCAATCTGGCCGGCGCGAGTAAACTCGATTCGAATAAACTTTCCAAAGCGGGATGAGTTGTTGTTCCTGACCGTTTGTGCATTACCGAAGGCTTCGAGGATAGGGTTGGCCCGTAGGATCTGTTCGGACAGGTTCGTGAGGTTCTTCGCGCCGGTCTTTACCCGTGGAGTGTCTGAATTTGCAACGGCAGCCAAGTATTGGATGACCTTTTTAGTGTTTTCTGTTTTTCCAGCTCCGGATTCTCCTCTGTGTAGCATTAGCAGTATCTCTGAATTGGACGTTGAGAGACGTACGTGACAAGGATGCTTTGATTGGTGCCCTCGTCTACAAGATTTCGAAATGCTTCATCTGCCATGGCGAAGATATGCGGCTTCGTCTCTTCTCGCCCTCGCCCTCGGTACATGTTGATGTAGTCTCGCGAGTAAATTGGCAGCGGGCAGTACGGATTTATGGTAACCAAGAACAGGCCGGAGTATGTCTGCCAGTTGTTAGTGAAGTCCCCGTGGGCTGTGTGTCGCCAACTCACGTATATTAGGTCTGCCTGGTATCGCATGTGCAGATTGTGGATGACAGAAGGCTCGTTGAGATGCGTCAGTTCGGCCATGTCGCCAGCTTTGTCGAACTTGGCTGGATTGACTTTGTCGACGGCATCCTCCTCGACCTCCTGCTGGGTGCCATCATCGCACTGCACCAGCAGCTTGCCACCCGCTGTCTCCTCGACCACCCATCCTCGCACGAAGGCATTCTGTGGGTCGTGCAGCCAGACATAGCGCTTGCCAGAAAAGTCGTTCTCGCCCTCTACGATCCCTTCTGGTCTGGCGACGTCTGGTGTATCTTCGGATATAAATTGCGGCGCGAATGTGCCGATGGGCATGCTGTTGCGATTCGAGTTGGAGCGCAGCCGCGACTCGCTCCGGCTGAGTGGCGGGCTGCTCAGATGTGTGAGGGACTGATGCCGCGCGTGCGCCATCTTGAGCTCTGTGTGAGGCGACTCGGCGATGGAGAGCGGTCGTGGTGTCGGGCCGGGCGATGGCGTCGCTGGGTTTGCTCTCGCAAAGGGGCTGTTCCGTACGCGAGATGGGCCATTGGGAGCAGGCGCGCTCATGTTTTGCGTTTGGCGGCAAGAGCGACGGGTCTACTGGGTCGTGTCGATGTCGCGCATCATGCGGGGAATGCGGTGTTGGGGAGGGCCTGCGCAAAACAAAAAGCCGCAGGCTGTCAGGACCTATGTACAATGATGCAGCAACAATGCGCCGTGCAGCGTGAATCGAGATGCAGGTAATACAAGATGACTTTGCGGAGAGAGACGTGCACGCGCGCGGGCGGGCGGCAGCTGTTGATCGTCTTGTTTACTATGGCAACGCGAGCCGCCAGCGTGGGCGCCAGCGCACTCTCGGCCTGGATCGTGATCGACCACCGGGCACTGCGAACTGCGCTCCGACGTCCGTCCACCGACCAACGACCGCCAGAGCGCGTCCTGCACGTGACCAGTGCGCCGCGGCCTCTGATTTTGGAGATCATCAACTGCAGCAGCAGCTCTCACCTCCCCGCGACGAGCCTCGACCACCCACTTGCAGAGTGAGCGCGCACTCAGCCGACATTGCGCATCTTGCAGTAGCGGCTCTAGATCACGACGAAGCCTTTTCCCGCTCGATGCACTGAACTGCGCGCATACCGATAGCTCCTTCCTCGACGCGCTGCGCTCCTGCCGTCATGGCGAACAGCAACTTCCCACCCGGGATGCCCTTTCCTTTTCCATTTCCACAGCAGCCTCACTATGGCGCGCAGCAGGATGGGCAAGCGCCAGCTCTTCCACCGCCGCCAGGTTGGACTCTCCCCGGTCTCCAGCAGTATCCCCCACAGCCACAGCCACAACCACAGCCATACGCGCCACAGCCAGGCCATGCAGAGAACCAGCGCAACCTGCCCCAATTCCCCGCTTCTAGTGAGTGAAAAATTGCTTGACAGTTTAACCTGTTTCTGCGGACACTGACGTTCAGCTAGGCCTAGGCTGGCCGCCGCAGCTGCCTCCCGAGTGGCTACAATTGATGCAGAGCAGCATGCAGAGTGGCATGATGCCACCACCAATGCCCAGTCTCGGTTTCCCGCCCCCCTCAATTCCACACACACCGCAATCTCCAGCCATACCGATCGCTTTCAGTCCGCATTTCCCCCCACGGCCCACTGCCGCTCCGTTGTCGGCTGCTCCAGTCGAGCGCGTGCAAGAAGTGATGGACAGCGAACGGGAAGATGGCGAGGTCAGCGATCCGGAGGCAATTTCGCGTGCCCCGTCAGGTCCAGCAGGCATTGCCATGCGCCAACGATATGAGCCTCCTCGGTCTGCGCCTCAGCCACCGGCCGCATCCTCACACGCCGCAGATGCTTACAACCCAGACAAGCCCTCCGCTGGGCAGACAATACAGCAACTTTCCAAGGCAAAACGCACGCAGCACGCCCAAACAACGGTGAATGAGATGGACTTGGTGCAGCAACAGCGTGAGGAAGTAAAGCAGTTTATTCGGCTATTGAACGCGAACAACATCGGCTACCACGCCTTGGCCAAAGAGAGTGTCGACCTGGAGCTTCTCAGGAGCATGTACCGCAACATGAATCTGCCTTCTGAACCTGAGCCTATCCCGCCCCCCAAAGCCAATGGCACAGCTGCCACAAAGCCGTCGATCGACCATCCGGCTTCAACATCAGCGACGAGCGTTCCGCAAAAGGCTGTACCTTCATTGACCACTAACATTGCTGCTGCTGCGTCAGGCACAAGCGCTGCTCCTTCGCCTGTAGATCGCAAAGACTATCTGGCGCGGCTGAAGGCAGCCAAGTTGGCAAGACAGTCTGGCCCAGCCAAAGCTAGCCCTCCTCAACAGTCTCCATCTGCGGCGACTGGCTCTCCTGCAACGGGTATCAGCACGCCACAGGCAGCCATGACGCCGACGAAGAAGCCACCGGTCACAGACGAGCAGAAGGCACGCCAGACGGAGTTGATCAAACAGCGGCTCGAGGCACTCAAGGCACAAAGCAAGCAGAATGCTGGGTCTGCCAACAGCGCCGTACCGAAGCCCACGTCCACGCAATCGGCTGTTCAACATCCGCAGACGCCCGGCTCAGGCTCTGCAGCACCGCAATTTAATGGTATACCAGGGCTGTTCATGAACGCGCCACCGACTACAAGTAACGGGGCGTCAACACCTTCAAGGCAGCCGCAGGCTATTCCACAAAAGCGTCCGGCGCCTTCTGATTCTTCTGTTTCTACGCCACGTGGATCAGTGACTCCATACAACCGCCCATTTGGCCAGTCGCCGCACACACACCAAGATGATTCCATGATTATTGAAGTCAGCGATGAGGAGTCCAACGGAAGCGATATGGACATTGACGATGACCAGGCCACTTCAGGTCCGTCTGTCATTCGACAGCCTCCAGCGTCCATACCCGGATTCCCGCCTCGTCCACCTGTGCCAGCTGCAGCCTCTGCCGTCAGCACACCCGGTCCGCAAACGCCTGCGACCATTGCGCGGACTGGCGAGCTCAGCACAAAAGAGCAGGAGCTAGCGGCCTTGAAGCTGACCCTTAAGAAGAAGTTAGCGGAGCAGAAACGGATCAAAGAGGCGGCAGAGGCTGCGACCGTAGCGGCGTCAGCTGCCGCCACAACAACCAACACGCCCTCAGGAATACCTGCGAAGCAACAATCAACGACCGCTTTCCCAAGCACTTCGACTGGGGACATCTCCACCGCTGCAAGCGCTTCTAGCGGAGACTCATCACGGGAGCGTAAGCGACGTCGTCGAACCGAGATTCAGGAACAGCTGCCTTCTCTCAACGATGAGATCGCTAGCAACGAGGCAGAGATGGCTCGACTTACTAAAGATCTGGAACGATTAAAGGCAAATAACGAGCGCATCATGCAAGATAAAGAGCGGTTGACCAAGGAACTGGAAGATCTCGGCATAGACACTGAAGGCATGTCGCATGCTGATATGCAAGCAACGAAAGACGAGATCGACCGTGCCAAGTCGCCCGAGGCTGAATCTCTCCCAAAGACTGGGAACGCGCAGGAGTCGTCCTTGAATACTACGTCCAATGAGTTGGCTGCGTCTCCGACTCAGGAAGAAGCTGCCTCTACTACCGGGCGGGCCGAGATGCAAACACACGTTTCTGTCACAAGCCGGCCTGATCCCCCGCAGTTCGGTTTCCTCCCTGGACTTGGTCAGGGCGTGCCTAGTGTGTTTGCACGCACTGCACCTGATTCTGCACCACTGCCGGTGCAGAAGCAGTCCACAGTTGCGTTGCAAGACTCGCAGTCTACGACGAGTCTAAATGCACCACCTATGGAGGCGCCACGCGACATGAACATGCGTAACGACCGTGCCTCAGCCACGCCAATGGACGATGAAGAAGACTTCTACTCACCACCGCCTGTGGAGATCAATACCAAGGTCGATGTTTCCATGATACAAGCGCCGGAATCTCAAGCGCATCAGAACATCGTGACTGCCACGCCACTTTCTGAAGAAGGCGAGGTTGAGATGTCAGAATCGTCTGAAGAGGCGTACGAGGAAGAGTACGAGCCAGAAGAAACCATTGCGAACGAAGAGGCTGTGCAGACCACGGCTGTCAATATATCTGCTATTGATGAGCGGGTCTCTGAACCTGCATCACAGCAGGCTCAGCTACCAGAGCCGCCGGTGGACCAGACACAGTCTATTGGACAATCGCAAGTCTCAACAGAAGACGAAGAGGCCTACGAACCGCCAGATGTGGACGAAGAGATTACCGAGGTTGTGTCTGCAGTTGACGTCCCTCAAGCTGGAGACGTTCAGCCTGAGGCATCGTCCCTTGAAGACGCAGATGATGGAGCCATGGATATCGCTACGTCTTCTGACGACTCCTCCGATGACTCAGACTCTGATTCAGATGGCGAGACACAGTCAGAGCTCGGAAGCTCAGAGTCACAGAGTCAGGTGGCTCAACAGGATGCTAACATTGCTGACGATCTAGCACCTCAGTTGCAATCACAGACATCGGCAGCGATTGTGCCGGTTGCTGAACAGCCACTCAACGTAAGTACTTCCACATTATGTGAGGTCATGCTGACAGTGCCAGGTGCCTGTAGAGGAAAAGCCTGAGCCACCCGCGTTCACTCCTTATGAAAGTCCCCTTCGCATGTTCAAGTCTTATCGCTACCACCCCAACTTCTCGCAAGAGGTTGATGGCGGCTTCTTGTCCATGACATACAGTCACCAGATTGACCTTGACAAGCCTTTGTGCCCGTTCGAATCTGCGGGTGGATCCTGCAACGACCCTGAATGCCCAAATCAGCATTTCCGGGGCATGGGTATCACTGGTGCGTGTTACAGAGGACTTTCTATTCACGTTTGTTCGACCCGCCCCTTGTACGCAGACTGACATCTTCCATGTAGGTGAGAAACTTCTCGTTCAGCTCGGGACCGCCAATCCAGGCAAGACGCAGGCAGAGAAGCAACAGTGGAACGACGGTTTGCGAACCGTCTTGAAAGACCTTCGCCAGAGGAACATCAAAGACCCCAATGGTATCGCGGTTGAGATTGCCAAATACCGCCGACAATTTCTCAACGACGATACTAGGGTAGTCAACTTGTGAGATTGTAGACCAGCTCGGGCGGAGAAGTGGTTTGCCCTTGCTCCACCATTGACTTGACTGTACAGCGCAGCATTCCTTGTTCATTTTTTCACTCCATTCCCCGGTCGACGACCGACTCTGCAACAGTCCTCGACTCCAGTAATTCCCGAAAGGCGCCAGGCGCATGTCTTTCAGACTGTAAGCATCGATACCCTTTGCATTGGGACGGAGTTCGGCCTCGCTTGAGGTCCAGGCATTGGAAGATTTCGTATGTGACTTGAATACTGCAAGAGTAGCCGACGCTGCTGCTACTGTCCGCTTGTCATCGTGACACCTTTTGGCTCTTGCGCCCAGCCATCTAGTCAGAGATTCGGTTATCTCGTACTGGATGTGCTGGTAGCTGGGTTGATGCAGCGGCTGCGGCGGGCTTGAGCTAGATACATAAGCAAATGCATTTGGTACCCCACAATCCTTTTTCCAAACTTGCACCCGTTGGTGATAAAAGTAGGTAGAATCTCATTAGATGCTACACGAGGACTCCAGGCACATATCAGGCGAAATGGAGCGCGATCGTACTCGGCACAATGGCGTCGCCTGTTAGTCTACGTCGTCCCCTCCTGCACTGCTCCAATTCGACGTTCATGCGTGCCAGCGACTACATGACGTCAGTCTTCAGCCTTCCAGACCCCTCTCGTCAGCTTCATCCATGCGCTCTCCTCCCAAGCCTTCCCACCTAAAGTTTCGCATGAACAAAGATTCTGTCCAGAGTGGCGTCCCTAGGCGTAAAAGTTCAACAAGGGTCCTGCGGCTTGAGTGGTCGTGCGATCGGAGAGTTTCTAGCCACCAACGACGTAATGCAGACACCCAGGCCGCTTTGGGAGTAGCAGGGGTCCTTATTTCGTCAACGACGTGTGCTGCTTCTGGTGGTGGCGGGTTAGAGGAAACCTGTTTATGGCGAGTTGGCGGAGCGAATTGAGACTGTGCAGCTGATCGATGCGCGGATTCGGTTATTGTAGATTGTACAAATTGTGCGGCCTGGTTGATGTCGATTTTGTGATGTGGTGTGCACGGCTCCAGCTATTGCATATTGGGAGCAGAGGTCGACGAGCATGCCATCGTGCAAAGAGAGGATGGGATTTGGCAAAACGGTTACACTACACGTCAGCGTGCGGTCCGTATCTCGAAATCCCATCGCCAGGCCTAGTAACGGGGCGCCCGCGCCCTAAAAATTGTGTCGTCGTTCGGACCCGCCTAGTCCTTCCTCCTCGTGCTCTGGATCTCGCCTCTCCAGCGCTCCACGGCACCTAGCTTCATCGTAGCGCTGGCGTAGCGCAGCTATAGCACCAGAGTAGTTCATGCTCGTCCCGAATGGGCAACACGTTCTCCATGTGGCGCCCGTGAGGATCGGCACCAGCATGCTCGCTTTGCTGCTTTGGGACGTAGATGAGATGTGGCTCAACACACATGGTCCTAGAGCTGCGGCTACAGGGTTAAGTGCACGATGGATGACGGTTCGCGTGGGCTGGGGCGCGGGAGAGAGGGTTTGGGCTAGGGAGACTGGATGGAGGATGATGACGACAGGGTTGGGAGGGAGTTATGAGGGGGGTTTGCCCGTGGGAGAAGGAAAGGAGATTCATTTGTGTGTTTGGCAATTCGACTTCAAGGCGGCTTTGATTCTACGTCTAGTTTGTTGGAACCGTATTGTGGTGATTTTATCCTTCATCTTCGCAGGCAGTCCTGGGCAAGGCCCCTCCTCGACATTATGAACATCAACGTAAGTTTTTCCAGCGAGCCGTGAAGGGCTCCCTCCACTACAATAACAAGACAGCAACATTATCAAGCCTCCTCACCCCATCTCATGCACAAGACGTATCACACACTAACACTCCCTCAGGAACCCAGACAAGGCCGCGCCTTCGCAATTCCCTTCACCAAGGCCGCCAACCCGCGCGCCCACCTAACCGACGCAGAGCTCCGCTTGCCCTTGCTCAAAAAGCTCCCAGACAACATCCGCAACCACTTCGTCGCCATGTGCGGCGAGTACGTCGGCACCGTGCTCTTCCTCTGGTTCGCGCTCTCCGGCACCCAGGTCGCGAACAGCATCCCCTCATCCGACGGGCAGACCGTTGCCCAAATTGGCTCAAACCCGCAGCAGCTGCAGTACATTGCGCTGTGCTTTGGGTTCTCGCTCGCGGTCAACGCGTGGGTGTTCTTCCGCATTTCGGGTGGATTGTTCAATCCCGCTGTCACGCTGGGCATGTGTCTTATTGGGGCGCTGCCGTGGGTGCGTGGGGCGCTGCTCTTCTTTGTGCAGATCTTGGGCGGCGTCACGGCGGCGGCGCTGGTGGCGTGTATGTTTCCCCGTGATGGGTTGATTAATGTGAGGACGACGCTTGGGGGTGGCACGTCGGTTGTGCAGGGACTGTTCATCGAGATGTTCTTGACTGCGCAGTTGGTGTTTACTATTTTCATGCTGGCGGCGGAGAAGCACAAGGGTACTTTCATTGCGCCTGTTGGTAAGTCACATCTTTCTCGTTGCAATTGTTGGTTTACTGACCGCCCATGCTAGGCATTGGACTCGCGCTCTTCATCGCTGAGCTGACTGGAGTGTATTTCACTGGCGGATCTCTCAACCCGGCCCGATCCTTCGGCCCAGCAGTCGTCAACCACACCTTCTCCTCCTACCACTGGATCTACTGGATCGGTCCTATGCTGGGTGCCATCGTCGCAGCCGGCTTCTACAAGTTCATCAAGGTCCTCGAGTACGAAACCGCCAACCCCGGCCAGGACAACGACCACACCGCCAACGTAGAGCGCAGAAAGGCTCTCCTCCTCGCCGCTGGCATCAACGAATACGACGCCCACAAAGTCGCCCACGAGCTCACCGAAAAGACCACAATTGCTAACGCCGGCGGCCCCGACGGAACCCTCGTCGCCAATGGCCAGGGCCGCGCCGACCACCCCGTCGACGCCCAGGGCATGTACGGCACGCAGTTCCGCCGTCCCTCCAGCGCATCTTCCATCCACAGCAAACGCACCTCCGACAAGTCACCCACCCTCCCCCTGGCACCGTACCAGCCCCAGCGCCCCCAGGCCACCACAACAGGCAGCCAGATCGGGCGCTTCAGCTACCTGGGCGACCGCGGCGTGGGATCAGGGAATCCTGCACTTGCGAGTGTGATGGCGACCGAACGCCGCGAGTCGCCGGCTATGTTGTCGAACGATCAGATGCATGCGGAATTGGCACATGGCGAGGATGTGGCGCTGGGTGGCAGTGTGCATCCGGATGCGGAGCCGAGGTTGAGGTTCGGACGTACGCCGTCAAGCTATGCTTAGGTCGTGGATTATTGTGGGTTGTCAACGATGTATGATGTTACGGCCTTGTTGAATTCGATGTTTCTTTGGCATTGGTAATACCCTGATCTAGTGCGGCTGTGGGGTTCGTTTCGTATCTCAGTTCTGTCTTCAGCGTAGGCGCGGTTTCTTTTAGCTTTTCATGCGAGAGTGCTTCGAAGTGAAGAGAGTGTGATAAAAATAATAAAAGAAGTCACACCTTGTTAGTACTATGCTTGACGAAAACCTATTGGAACGGCACTGGCTACGCCACAAAACACTGTGACTCACTTTCAACTATTCAGCACCGCGATACAGCGATAAATGCTTCTGACAATATCAACTATTCCCATGGTCACTTTCAGGCTCGAAGGATTCGAGACGAGAACGAATACTGCTACTGCTGCGTTCGAAGACTTGCGGTCAGAGCAAATCGTGTTGTCCTGTTGGGGCCCTCGGTGCTTTTACATCTTGTATGGTTCAGTGGGCAGAGCTGAATCTGGACGCTTTCCACTGATATGACGTTATAGTATGTTGATGCAGTCGCACAAGGTGACTATTGAGAAATGCGGTTGACAAGAAGTGGTCAGCGGAGTAGCTAATTGGCGGAGACGCCACATGGCTCGATTTTATTACTTAGTTTGGTCGCTGTCACCAGTGCGGGATTGCAGGTAGAGGAAGGTGCTATCAGTACTGACATCGAGTTTCTAATGAGTCAGCGCTCGATCCTGTCGTCCACTTTCTCTCATCTCACACACGACAAGAATCTAGTCCCCGACTTGCGACCTCAATCAGCCCAGATGCGGTGTCCATATTTCAGCCCACGTGAACCGTCATCCAACGATCACTGTTGTCTCGAGACCCACGATGCAGCCACTTCACGGCGGCTCAACGCGTCCACAAACACGAGCCGACGCGTCTACCCTACCACACCCGCACCCATTCTGAACTCGTCGCTATCAAGGCATCCTCATGAAACAGCGAAGTCGAAAACCGGTACTTTTGACGATCTGCCCGCCTCTTCATCGACCAGGCGCTTAGGCACGGACCACCTCGCCTTCATGGTGAACGTAGAGCCAATGCTTAGCGCCACCCAATACTTCCTCTCTGGGTCTTTTGCTTCTTTTGTTTGCTTCGTTAATGCAACGAAACGGTACCTTTTTGCACCATCAGTAGCATAATTTCCACAGCACACTAGCTGTCGCTCTGGGGCATGGCACTGGCCAGGAAGCTCCAGCAGCTTTGCGGCGCAGTCGGTGGGATCCCGCTTTCCGTGTAGAACGTCCAGGGCACCTTGGCTTTTTGAGGAGGTATGGTAGCTTATAGTCGCAGGCTGCTGGATCTCCACCGGGCATGCGCTGGCTGCACGTTCCGTTCATGCACTTTCTCGTCGCTCTTTGATTCTACCTCTGGCCGGCCCAGTATCGACTAACCCCACTATCTTCTAACATATTTCCATCGGTTTAATCAGTATTATCTCTTCTCACAGATATGCAGCTCCCACGCCGATCGGTCAGAAGCATCCAAGAGCTGCCTAGCATATATACAGCATTTCCAGCTCACTACCGACCCGTCCGAACTCACAGCGCCTCTACAGCTTCAGAATCAGCACGGTCGCCAGATGTGGAAGATGGGCTTGAAGTAGTTCCGCTCGAGCACGACAGCATACGCTGCGCGCCCATTGTCAGCGCGTACCTGGACGAGAAGGAGGTTTTCATCAGCACGCAAGAAGTACTTGAAAAGCCATTACCAAGCATACCGACATCTCTCTGGGCCCGCACTTGGGGAAAGTTGTCTGTGGAGTACCGCGTGCTCGCCGTTCTGGGCCTACAAGGCCTGGTACTGCTTACGGTGGGCATGGCGTTGTTGACCACGAAGTCTAAACATGCAGAGCAAGACACCTCCTCTTGCAATTGAGAAAAGAGCTAATACATGCTTCAGTAACCAGTCCGAAGTCCTGAAAACGGGAGATAACGACACACTTACTAGCTCGATCAGACCCATTGAACGTGGGACTTTTTCCGTTCCCATTAATGACCCTCAACAGCAAAGCTCAGCATGCCTTGCCCGTAGTAATGAATCCAGAGCATGGCAGTGTGCATTCGACACCCTGCTGCAACTTAGCATCCTGCCGTCGTTAGGGGATGACAGAACGCCGGTCATGATGACACTGGGACCCCCTCCAACCTCGAACAGAAGTGTTTACTGCGGTCAGCAGGCGCCGGAGATTGGACCAACCGCGTTGACAGCGCTGAACGGGACAGACGATGAGGCGCAGTTTCATTTCTCGGCCATGTATAACCGTACCGTGATCTTGCGAGAAGAACAGCTCGGGCAAGAGAGAGTGAATTCGCCGCTCATGCAGGGCCAGCCTAGACACACAAACTTCCCACCCGAACAGCCGCTGTGGCGATGCACATTCAACGACACGCTTCTAGAGGGGCTCATCTACGCTAGCAATAAAGGCGACTCGGCGCCCGACACAGATGCCGCAGCTTCAGGGGCGAGCTCAGCACTTCCTTACAAGCTCAAGCTCGTGGAGAGCAAGGTAGCGTCTGGGAGTGTACCATATTGTGAGAAAGTAGTTGTTGGCTCGGACGGCGGCCTTGAGGAGAATGGTGAGAGTGTGGACCTTGAATTAGCAGGTGCTGGTGCTCGCTCGAGTCGAGGTGACGCGGATGCTCCATGTGCATGTCAATGGGTCGTTGGGTAGTCAATGGAAATCGCAATATTATCACCTTGACCGCGTATCGACTTATTATCACCTTGACCGCGTATCGACTTATTAAATCCTTGACCGCGTATCGACTTATTAAATCCTTGACCGCGTATCGACTTATTAAATCCTTGACTCTGTCGAATATTGCAGCACGACAACTAACCCACATGCCTTCCGACCTGCAGCAGTCTGCATGTGAAGGTACATGTGACAGCCGGCGTCCCTGACCACATCACGCGTGCAAAGACGGAAGAGGAAGGCAGGTGTGCAGCTAGCGCGCGCCATCTCACCTCGATAACTTGCACACAGTCCCCTTCTTCTCGCAAGCTTCGCCTTTCTCGCCATCTTTTATTCACAGTCGTGTTGGGCCGTTGACCTGCTCGCAACCGTGGAACGACGTCACAGCCAGGGGTAGCTTAGCGAGATCGGGCAGCGGACCTCGGACTCCAGGTGCAAAAAAAGTAGGCCCCGCTGTGGACTCGACCTAGCACCGGCACCGACACGCTGTTGGTCTGGCCAGCCTCGTCTCTGCTGTTTCTCACAACTGCACACCTCGCGCTTCACTCGCTTCCATACGCCTTGCTACCACGCGCCCCGCGCTCAATCACCGACAACTGCCCGCACTCGCGCCCACGGCCTAACAATCCACACGCACACACACGCCCCCGCAATCGCATGCCCACGCCACAACACCGCAGCCCAATTGCCCGCGCCCACAACCCAGCATGAGCTGGCTCCTCTACCTCTCCGCCTTCCCCGTCGCGCTCACCATGCTGCTGCGCGGCCTGGCTTTGGTGCTCCCTGAGCCGCTCGCCCAACGCGCCTCCTTCATCGCCTTCAGCATCACCGCCTTTGCGATGCTGGCCGTGTGCGCGAGCTATGGTGTTGTAGCGAGCATCGCGCTGCGCGCCGTTGGGTATGGCGGGCTGAGTCAGTGGACGGTCGGCAGGGCGTTCAAGTGGCTGATGTGGATCATTACCGGCGTGACGTTCAGGGTGGATGAGGTTGGCGGCAGGGAAGAGGGGGGCAGGAAGGGCGGGAAGGAGGCGCTGGATACAAGGCCGGCTGTGTTTGTGGGCAACCACCAGACGTGAGTCTCCCTTGCACTCTTTTACTTATGCACACACACTCTGGGGGTCCGAGACCAGCACTGACATTGGCACAGCGAACTCGACGTCCTCATGCTCGGCTGCATGTTCCCCCAATACTGCTCCGTCACCGCCAAATCCTCGCTCAAATACACCCCCTTCCTCGGCCAGTTCATGTCGCTCAGCAAAACCGTCTTCATCGACCGCGCCAACCGCGCCACCGCCCGCGCAGCCTTCGACGGCGCCGCTGCCACCATGCAGAAAGACCGCCAGTCCGTCTTCATCTTCCCCGAGGGCACGCGCTCGTACGCCGCAGAGCCCGCACTGCTGCCGTTCAAGAAGGGCGCCTTCCATCTCGCCGTCCAGGCCCAGGTCCCTGTCGTTCCCGTCGTGTGTGCCAACTACACACACGTGCTGGACATGAAGAACAAGATTGTGCGCCCGGGCGTCGTGGATGTTAGCATCCTGCCTGCCATCCCCACCAAGGGACTGGGGCCCGCCGATGTGGATGCGCTTGTGGAGCGGACGCGAAACGCGATGATGGACGAGTTGGTGCGGTTGGCGCACGTCAGCGGAGCGAAGGAGGGGAACGGCGTGCCGCTGAGGGCGAGCGGGGTGGCAGACGTCAAGGGGCAGGTGAGGCAGAGGAATTGAGTCGACGGCCGTGGCTGTCGCGCGACTGAGGAGCAGAAGATTGGAGAAGAAACGAGCTGCGAGCAGCGAGAAGCTCAAACATAACCCTACAAACACAACTGTATCCATTCCTAGCCGCTAAAATATACAAACCTACAACTTCGCTTGTGCTCCCTTCCAAAACAACCGCCTGTCAACACTAACGGGTTCAAGACTACTATCGCTGCCATTGTGCGATGTCGCCAGCATGCCTACACGTTTTCCTTCTGCAGCAGATTGACGATGCTGTTGCTGTTGCTGTTGCTGTTGCTGTTGCTGTTGCTGTTGCTACCCATGCCGGACGATCTGCACAGCTACACGCGTGTATGTAGCTGCCGCCCCACCATACATACCCCTCATTCCCCATTACCACATCGGGTATGCCGCAGCACCAGCACCAGCACCACACACGGACATATGTAGATGCCACGATTGCACTCACGCGCGAAAATGCTGTATATCAGTATCCCTACGTCTTACTCTCCTCCTCAGATTTCTCACCTCACCTCAGACCCGTGACACCCCCCAAGGTTTGCAAACACACCCACTCACCATGTCCTTTTCCGTGCACGGCAAAACCGCAATCGTCACCGGCGCCGGCTCAGGCATAAACCTCGCCTTTGCCTCGCTCCTGCTCGCTAGGGGTTGCAACGTGCTCCTCGCGGACCTCACTTTGCGGCCCGAAGCGAGCACGCTGTTGGACACCTACAGCCACGCCCCGCGCGCCGTCTTCCAGCGCACCGACGTGCGCGACTGGACGCAACTAGACGAGATGTTTGCGGCTGCGGAGCGGGCGTTCGGGGTCGGCAGCGTGGATATAGTGGTCCCCGGCGCGGGGGTGTACGAGCCGGCGTGGAGTAGTTTCTGGCACTTGCCCGGGGCAGAAGGGGGGAGGAGTCGGGATGCGGAGGGGGGAGGGCGGTATGCGACGCTGGATGTGAATTTGGTGCATGCGGTGCGGTGTGCGCAGTTGGGGATTGCTGCGTTTTTGAGGGGGGGAGGGGGAGAGGGGGGGGAGGAGGGAAAGGAGAGGAAACCGAAGAGGATCCTGCTTGTTTCGTCCATCGCCGCCCAAACCGCCTCGCTGCACACCCCGCTCTACAACGCCGCCAAACACGCCCTCAACGGCTTCGTGCGCTGTCTCGCGCCCCTTGAACCCCGCTACAATATCCGCGTCTCCGCCGTCGCGCCGGGCGTCATCCGCACCCCGCTGTGGACCGAGAATCCGGAGAAACTGGCGTTTTTCGACCAAGGGACAGATGAGTGGGCCAGTGCGGAGGAGGTGGCGCTCGCGATGCTGAGGTGTTTGGAGAGCGACGAGGAGGACCTGCGCGGCGGGTGTGTGCTCGAGGTCGGCAGGGAGCAGACGAGGGTTGTGAGGCAGTTTATGGATCCGGGACCGGGGGGCAGGGGGCATACGGTGGGCAAGGCGGTGGAGAGGTATGATGAGGTTTATAAGGTGTTGGAGGGGGAGGGGTGGGCGAGGGCGAGGGCGAGGGCGAAGTTGTAGGGGTGGGGGGGGGGGAGTGTCTGACTGTGAGCGGCTTCTTAAGTTCCCAATGTGGTTTTTCTATTTACCCATGGATATTGATGGTGTGTTGGCGTTCTTAGTCCTGTTGAAGGTCGTCGAAGGTGCTTCTTGATGCTGGGTCGAGATGGTTGAGGAGCCTCAGGTCTCCTATTATGAAGTGCTTCCAAGAAATCAACGTCTTAAAAATCCATGTCCAAGACTCAATGCAGAAGACACGCAACATACGGCCACACTCTAGCATGAGCCAGAAGATGATAGAATGGCACTGCCCTTGCATCGTCAGCGGCATGGCGGGGATCGTTCGCCGACATGTCGGGCGTGGGTGGATGCCAACGCCGGGCGACAAAGCAACCACTGTCTGAGGTAGTGGCCGGCACCTGGCGGTTCAGACGTGCCGTCTAGAACAGGTCTCACGATAAGCTGCGTGTTGTAGCGAGCTCGCATCGACGCGGCCATTTCTCCGGCTGCCGCGGAAACGAGCGTGCAGGGCGCTCAAACGCCGCAGCACGCAGCTGGCTTGACTGGCTCGGGCGACAGTGGTCCGAGACGTGGAAATTTTCCCAAATGGTCACGATGCTTGGAACACTCACGGCCGCGAGACGCTGCTGAGAGCGGAAAGAGGGGCAGGCGGACCGCAGTGGGTGCTCAGCGCCGGCGTGTGTCGCCCATCGAGGCCGCGCAGGGCCGTCACAGCGCGCGAGGCATTGCATCATACCGCCGATGAGTAAGGCCTTGAACAGGCCTTGAGCAGGCCTTGACCGCGCTCGAGCGTCGCAGCGCAGCGCTGACAGGCCCAGCGGCCGTGGAGCGGCGAAAGCAGCCATGGCAGTGGCCAGCCCTACGCGCAGCGAGGGCGCCAGGGCCTGCTTGCCGCGAGCCCTTAGCACGCTGATTGATGCAGCCGGCGGCGGGTGGGCCTGCAGCCAATGTTGCGACCGGCTAGCCAGCTGTCCTGCCGGCCGTCGCGGTGGCCACGCTTGTGACGCAGCCGCCTTTTTTGCAGCGGGGCGCTCAAGGCCGACTGATTGAAAGCCGATCGGCCACGGCGTGCGCTCCCAACAAACAACACCTCTCGTCTTTCCTCATATACCCAGAGACCCGTCCCTCTGCCTCCAGACTCCTCCCTCTACATCCATCCACCCACACACCCACATCCACATCCACACGCACAATGACTTCCTCCCTCGACCAATTGAAGGCCACTGGCACCGTAGGTAACCCCACTACAGCTCGCTGCACCCCCACGCCCAGCATCTGACAGCCCCCAGACCGTCGTCTGCGACTCTGGTGACTTTGCGACCATCGACAAGTACAAGCCGCAGGATGCGACCACCAACCCCTCCCTGATCCTTGCGGCCTCCAAGAAGCCCGAGTACGCAAAGCTCATCGACGCCGCCGTTGCGTGGGGCAAGAGCCACGCCGACAACATCGAGGACCAGGTCGATGCCACGCTCGACAACCTCCTCGTCCAGTTCGGCAAGGAGATCCTGAACGTCGTGCCCGGCAAGGTCTCCACCGAGGTTGACGCCCGCTTCTCCTTCGACACAAAGGCCTCGGTCAACAAGGCCCTCCGCATCATTGACGTGAGTACACCGAAAGAAGCAAAAAACCGAATCTGAGCAACACTGACCTCCCCAGCTGTACAAGGAGCAGGGCATTGGCAAGGAGCGCGTTCTCATCAAGATCGCCTCCACCTGGGAGGGCATCAAGGCCGCCGAGATCCTGCAGAGGGACCACGGCATCAACACCAACCTGACCCTCATGTTCTCTCTCGTCCAGGCCATTGCCGCTGCTGAGGCCAACGCCTACCTCATTTCCCCCTTTGTTGGCCGCATTCTTGACTGGTACAAGGCTGCCACCAAGAAGGAGTACACCAAGGAGGAGGACCCCGGTGTCCAGTCGGTCGGTGCCATCTACAACTACTACAAGAAGTTCGGCTACAAGACCATCGTCATGGGCGCCTCCTTCCGCTCCGTTGGCGAGGTTACCGAGCTCGCTGGCTGCGACTACCTCACCATTGCTGTAAGCTCACATTGACTGTATTTCATGACTCTTGACTGACACCTCTCAGCCCAACCTTCTTGAGCAGCTCTACAACTCCACCGACTCTATCCCCAAGAAGCTCGATGCTTCCAACGCCAGCTCGCTCGACATTGAGAAGAAGAGCTACATCAACGACGAGGCCGCCTTCCGCTTCTACTTCAACGAGGACCAGATGGCCACCGAGAAGCTCCGCGAGGGCATCTCCAAGTTCGCTGCTGACGCCGTCACCCTCAAGGACATTCTCCGCAAGAAGATTGAGGCGTAGAGGGGTGCTCCGAGAACGGTCGTTTTCTTTAACAGTTATGAAGGCATGAATTTTACGGTTTGAGATCAATTTGCATCACCACACTCATACAGTTGTTTGGTACTGCGATCCATCAAAAATACAAAGAGATGAAACTGCCACAATACCGTCCCATGTCACGTGAGAAATAATTACAAGGCTGCGTGGAGAAAGTGCTGTGATAGGCTGGGTGCAGTCAGCGACGTGCAGGCTGATTGATCATTCGTTGGCCCAGAAGCTTCGGCTTCGGCTCTACGTGAGCTGTCGCGGGTGGCAGAGGTGGGGCCTTTTCCTATGGCGTCAAGTCCAAGTCCGAGCCCGAAGCCCCGCATACAACAGAGCTCTCAATTCCGCAGCTTCACCCACCTCCTCGCTCTCACAACAAACACTCCAGACGTCAAGTCAAGCTTCAATCCATCTCAAATCCATCACCAATCATACAATACCGCCCAAAATGGTCAAGGCTGGTACGTCTCCTACTTTTGCAGCTCTGGCTTGTCCCGTTACAGCAAGGTGGGGTAGAGCAGCTGCGCTGGATTGAGCACATTGTGTCCTCGAGGGCCTTTTCTGGACATGAAAACGCCCTGACTGGCTCGTCTCAATGCTCCACGGCCAGTCTGAGGACCTTGTTGAGCACCAGATTTGTGTGGCTCACAGCCTGTTCCTGGTGCAAATGCTCCAATCAGCGCCACGCTCCCCACGCACCCTGATGGCCTTCACGCCTACGCACGCTGGAAAGCGGGTAGGGCTGAGACGGGAGCCACGTTCTACAGACGCAGCGCAGCAGGCTAACGGGTGCTGTCTAGTCGCTGTCCTCCGTGGAGACTCCAACATCAAGGGAACCGTGACCTTTGAGCAGGCCGACGAGAACGCGCAGACCACCATCTCATGGGACATCTCCGGCCACGACGCCAACGCTGAGCGCGGCATGCACGTCCACGCCTTCGGCGACAACACCAACGGCTGCACCTCTGCCGGACCCCACTGTGAGTGCCCCGGTGCTGCGGATGTGGCGGCGACATCTGAAATAGCTGACCACCACCACAGTCAACCCCCACAACAAGACCCACGGCGCCCCCAACGACGAGGAGCGCCACGTCGGTGACCTCGGCAATTTCAAGACCGACGGCCAGGGCAACGCCAAGGGCAGCGTCCAGGACAAGCTGATCAAGCTCATCGGCTCCGAGAGCGTCATTGGCGTACGTCCCCCTTTCTCCCTCTCGCACCTCACCACGTCTGTGGTATCTTTGCCGCACATGTAACTGACTGCAACAGCGCACCATTGTCGTCCACGCCGGCACCGACGATCTCGGCAAGGGCGGCCACGAGGAGTCCAAGAAGACTGGCAACGCTGGTGGCCGCCCTGCTTGCGGTGTCATTGGCATCTCCAACTAGATTCGCCGTTTGAAGATTGTGACCGCCCGGGACAGTGTTGCGAAATGCGCATGTCTGAGGCGTGATGATTGAATGGCGATGTAGTAAAACAATGCAAAAAAGTCCAACCAGGTTTTCTTCTCGAGCCCGGATGTGTGATGGATGGTCAAGTCCCCTGTGCCCCTTTGACCCTTTGATCCTTTGACCCCGGGTACGTGTTCGAAGGGACTACTCGCTACCACTACCACCGCCAACCCAGCACCACACGGGAAGACCCATCTCACGCAGTCTTTCTCGTCCCCAAACCCCCAATCTCATCCCTCGGACCGTGAGTGAGAGTGAGAGTGAATGAACCCTATCATCTCCCTCTCCGCCCAGCAGCAACGATCCCCAGACCTGTACACGCAGACAGCACGCTCACACAGCATACACACAGCATACACACAGCACACAGCACACACACATACACATCACGCCATCAACTCACCCAGCCCACCATGTCCACCCCCCCACCCCATCCCCCATCCCCTCATCGCCAGTCACCGGCTCCACTTCCCCTCTCCCATCCCCCCCTCTTGCGCCACACCCACACCCACACCCACACTCGCATGCCAGACGCCGATCCCTACCCCACCTCTTCGCGCGCCCAGCTCTCGGCTCTGACGAATTTGCTCGCGCTGGGGGAGGGGGAGGGGGAGGTGATGGAGGGGTGTGGGGGAGAGGGAGAGAGGGAAGAGGAAGAGGCAGAGGGAGAGGGGATTGAAGGGGAAGAGGATGAAGGGGAGGGGGGGAAGTACAGGCAGGATGGGGGGGACTCGGGCTATGTGTCGAGGAGGAGGGGGGATGTGTTGCTGGGAGAGGAAGAGGAGGGGACGAGGGAATGGTACGACGCCCAGGGTTTTCTCATCGAGACAACATCCGTGGAGTTGGTGCGCGCGCCTGCACGAACAGTCTCGCGGGGGAGAAGAGCGGAGGGGAAGGGGAAGGGGAAGGGGAAGGACAACGACAACGACAACGACAACGACAACGACAACGACAACGACAGGGGGAAAGCAAAAGTCCCAACAAAGACCCACACACCCTACACCCCCCGTCTCAAAGAGCGCTTCCCATCCCTCCTCCTCTGCACCCCGCCCCCGCCCACCTCTTCCCCCGCTAACACACCACCACCCCACGACCCCTCCGCCGTCCGCGTAGCCTCTCCTGCACACCCCCACCCCCATCGCCACCACACCACCTCCTCATCCCTCAGCTTCACCCCCCACACCCCCGACACAGCCCTCGTGTCCCGCCGCGACATCGTCATCGCAGAGCAAGCGCGGCGCCGACGACAGAACCTCCGCGGGCTGGGGGGGTGCGAGCTTGCGCCTGAGGGACAGGAGGAGGAGGGGGAGGGGGTGCGCAGCATGTTGGCGCGGGGAGGGGGAGGAGCGGGGTTCGTGCATGCGCTGGGGTGGACGACGGCGTGGGCGCAGGCGGGATGGGAGGAGGGGGGTGTGGTGAGGGGTTGGGCGATGAGGCCGCGCGAAATACAGGGTCGAGATGTGCACGCGCACTCGCACTCGCACTCGCACGCGCACGAGGCTGCTCAATCGCAACATCGCGCCTGGGATGGCAGACACCTCGCTGAGCGGATCCACCCGCTGGCGCTTACGTTTGGCACGGCGCAGGAGCGCGCTGTGGATGATGGGTTGGTGTACGCTGTTGGTGCCGCGGGGGACGTGCCGGCGGGGTGGTGTGCGCAGTGTTCTGCTGTGCATGTTGGGAGGAGTGGAGGGGCGGGGGACAGTGTTGTGGAGGGGGTTGGCGGTGGTGGTGGTGGTAGTAGTCTGGGGGCTAATGGGGGAGGTGCGATGAAGGAAGGCAGGGTGGGGCGGGATGAGGGGGGCGTTGGGGGTGAGAAGGAGAGGCGCTGGTGTTGGCCTTTTCGGCGTGGGTGGTGTGTGATGGGTGAAGGGGAGGAGGAGGGCGGAAGAGAAAGTGGCAGAGTGGGATTCTGGAAGTGGAAGCGCGGAGGAGGTCGTGACAGGGATTGATAGGCGCGGTGTCAGTGATGGAGGAGGTTGTAGGTGCCGACTTGAAGAAGGGTGTCTTTTGGTGCGTCTGGCATTGTCGAATCAGTCGAAGACCGGAACTAAACGAGACCTGCGTCTATGTTCGAATAAGCCTGTGGATGGCTCAGCGACACGAAGTCCGTGGATCGGGCAGCCATACGGACTTCACAATCCAACCATTATCCGACCGGACTCAGCGTTGGGCGCTGCTCAAAGCGACGTACAAAAGGTCCAGGGGCCGTTGTTGGTGGTGTGGGTGGCAGCGCCGTCGTCTTGAGATCTTGCGGGCCGTGCCCCTTGCCGCGTTGTTCCATGCCGGCACCTGCCACGAGAAACAACGTATGTACCGCACCTAGGAGCTTCCGAGCAGTCACCTGCGATAATGTAGGCCTTTTGATGCTGCGACAGCTGGCTTCACAGCAGAGTTGAGCATCTGTATCACTTCTCAAGCTCTCAAATCGCAGCCACGGGTCCGTTAACTAGCTCTGATGCCGCTCGTACTATTCGAAAGTGCAGCAGTGGTGGCTGGGTGCGGTACAGCAGGTAACACAACAACGACGCATCGCACAGCCTCATTCCTTACTTCGTGCGCGACTGTTTTCCATCTTCATGCGCCAAGATGTTTCTGCCGCTAGAAGTCGGGTCCAGCAGCCGTTCAGCATAGTGAGCACAGCCCACCAGCATCATCCAGGAGCCCGGTGTGACCACGGCTGGCAGATCATGTCATCATTGGCCAAGATACTGTCTGAGATCAGCGCGCGGCGTAAAAGCAAACGCCTGCAGAGTGCGTGGCAGCGTTCATCGCAATCAACAGACTCACCGAAGCAACCCGCAACTCATTGCTGAGCGTCTGAGACATCAACACAGCGCAGCGCCATGACCTCGAGATGCGGCATCAAACGAGTCATCCATAACAGCGGTTCTGACACCTCATGATGCCTGTCTGGGGAAGCGTTAAGGTTGCAGAGCCACATCGTGAGCGGCCACATAATGGCCCTTCGCAGCACCGCCTCGACCTCGGCGCACCCGTCAAGGGGAAACAGTGCGGCGAAATGCAGGGTCTGAGTGGCTGTCGCAGAAGTGTTCTGCGATGTTAGGCCCAGGCACATACGAGCCGTGATAGGCTAGGGCCGGTGTCTGGCACCTCTGACACACCCTAGTCTCCACTTTCGTTTCATGGAACTCCAGATGAAGACGAAGGAGCGCACCGATTGACCAGTTGGGCGTGCCGAGCCTTCAAACAGGAGAGCGCCTCAGCGGACACGAGAGGCCCCATGGCTTCGAGCGTGGTTCCAGCGGAGATTGCGTGGACTGTGGATGCCGGCTTTTAATACTCGGTGGTGCCAGCACCCAGGCCTCATTCTTGCCCCAACCTCACCTTTTGTGCATTTTCGCGTCCTTTTATACCACGCTCCCTTTATCGTGCCGTGGACGCTGGTCGACCCCGTTCATTACGCCGATACCGACAAAGCTCTGTCTTGAGCCTACATTCATTGCGTTGCTGCTTGCGATTGTTTCTCGTTGTCTCAACTTGAGCACCCAACCAACAGCCACGACGCACCGCTTGATCTTCTGTGAAGAGTACATTCTATAAAAGCAAACACGTCTTTCAAACCCAAGGTTCCGACATAAATCCACCAAAATGCGCTTCACAACCTACGCCGCCGCGAGCGCCCTGGCAGCTCTGGCCAGCGCTCAGACTTTCACCGACTGCAACCCCACCGAGAAAGAATGCCCAAATGACCCGGCTATGCCCCAGACCTTTGAGACAGACTTTACGGCCGGCAAGGACGCCGTCAAAGGCTGGAAACAGACTGCCGGTAGCCTCACGTACAACAACGAGGGCGCCGTATTCACAGTCGCGAAGAAGGGTGACGCGCCTACTATTGGCTCTGAGACGTATCTGCACTTCGGTTATGTTGAGGTGAAAATGAAGGCTGCTCCTGGTCAGGGTATCATCTCCTCCATCGTCCTCCAGTCGGACAACCTTGATGAGGTCGACTGGGAGTGGATCGGTGGAGTTGATAACAAAGTGCAGATGAACTACTTTGGTAAGGGCTATTTTTCTCATATTTGGGACTAATTCAAGACCATTTGGGTGGTCCAAGACCGTTTGGGTGGTTCAGGACCATTTGGGTGGTTCAAGATCATTTCGGACTAACATATGCATCAGGCAAGGGCAACACCACAACCTACGACCGCATGATTGAGGCCGGCGTTGCCACTACCCAGAACGAGTTCCATACTTACGCTCTGAACTGGACAGCGGAGTCGCTCACATGGCTCATCGACAACAAGCCCATGCGCACTCTCAACTATGCTGACGCCAACGGTGGCAAGAACTACCCTCAAACGCCTTGTAACGTTCGTCTCGGCAACTGGCCTGGTGGTGACTCCAAGGACAAGGGTACCGTGGAATGGGCTGGCGGCAAGGTCGACTACACCAAGGGCCCCTTTGACATGACCGTAGCCAGCATCAAGGTCATCAACTACTCTCCCGGCACCGAATACCACTGGAAGGACAAGACCGGCTCTTTCGAATCCATTGAGGTTATCGGCGCTGGCAACAAGGACGGTGCTCCTCAGAACTCTGCCGTCATTGAAGCCTCCGCAACCGCGACTGGCACTGATGCACCTCTCGAGTCTGGCTTTGCTGCCCCCACCGTGACCGGCATCTCCAACGGAACAAGCACTACCTGCACCGAAGGCCAGCAGGGCGCTACTCCTGCCCCCTCAAACCCCAGCCAGACCACTGCTACAGCTGTTTCTGGTGGCAACTCTGACTTCAACTACCCCGTCAGCACCCCCGCTGGCTCTGCCGAGACTCCCGTCTCTCCTCCAGCTGGTGGCAGCGGCGAGGGCTATGGCAGCGGCAGCGGTGAGGGCTATGGCAGTGGCAGCGGCAACGGCACCGCCGAGGAGCCTCCCTGTGACTGCGGCACCGCCATCGTGACCGTGACCGGCACTCCTCCCTCCGGCGACGCGCCCCCCGCCACCCCGGTCCCCTCAGCACCTGCGTCCTCCCCCGTGCTTGGTGGCGTCGGCAGCTCCCCCGCGCCCGCACCTCCTGCCTCCTCGCCCGTTGAGGGCGGCACAGCCGTCCAGCCCCCCTCGACTCTGACCACAGTCGTCTCGCCGCCACCATACGTCACCGGCGGCCTCATCCTCGAGACCGCGCCCGCGCCCTCTATGCCTGTCCCCAGCGTCCCCGTCCCCGTTCCCTCCGCGCCATCCGGCGTCCTCCCCCCTGCTGGCGGCAACGTCACAGTGCCCACTCCCTCCGCCCCCGCGCAATTCACGGGTGCCGCCAGCGCGAACAAGGCTGGTGCGCTGATGGCTGGTGCTGCTGCGGGTGTGTGGCTCTTCGCTTTCTAAGCGCACACTGTGATGTTAGCGAGTATGGGGTTGCAGAAAGGACATAGGGATTGGCACCCTTCTATGGAGGGTTTTCATGTACACGGCTAGGGTATTGTGTATATTTAATCGGCGCCAGCGTTAGATACGCGGGGCCTGTATACTCTGATTCGACCTTGCGAGGTAGACGAATAGACTCTTTATGCCATTTGTATGAATGTGTCGATTGTTGTCTTTGGATTATGATGTGATCGTGATTTGTTTATACAACAGCATTATAACGCCTGCATAAATATCAAAGTCTGGTACACTAGACTATAGCTTACTTCTGATTAGTCAGTAATTATGGTCCGCCAATCAAGAGCCGTCCTCAAAGTTGTTTACTAGATACGGAGGGATCCGCATATTTCTGCAGGCACCGATAGTACAGCTGCGATGTGAAATGCGATCAGGCGTGCGAGGTGGCTACTCCCCGCGACTACAAATTCTTACGTGCAGACACGGGCGTTGTAGCATACCGGTTCTCAGCTCAGTCCGTAGCAGCTACAGCCGAGGGCTGGTAGTGGGCCCTCGCCGGCAGCTATTCTTCTCGTGCAAAACAGTATTGCTTTCTGCAAAGTGCAGATTGGGAAGTCGATGGATTGTCTGATAGTATGACTCTCTTTGTTGGGCACGGGCGACATGCGTTTGTTTGTTCAGTCACCGCAAGGCTTAGCGCGCGCGCTAGTTGTACACACTACATATGTTCACGTGTTAACCTGCTTCCTACACCAAGCCGCACGAGCTATAAACAACCTCTGTCTCTTAAACGCTCAACATCGAGAGCGCTGTATCGGCGGCATGAGCAATCCTTTTCCACCCAGGCTATATTGATCACAGTACGAGGATGCGCTACAGCTCTTCGACAAAGGCGAGGTGGAGGCAAACGTAGGTCTTGCGAAGTACAACTTGACGTGAGTATTATTTTGAGCCATCTTATTGGTAACTGACCTAGTGTCAAAAGCGATGAAACTCTTCCTCTATACTACTTTATCAATAACGCGATACTCGTTGCTAGTGGCCTAGACGACTAGGAAGATGCCGACGTCTGGAAGCTAGCTGCAGAACAAGCCTACATTACGAGCTTCCAAAAGGCAAAACGAACTCAGGATTAGAACTCACTTGAGGCGCTTTAGGGCTTACCCAAGGAGCTTGACAAGTTGATAAAGTTTAGGCAACAAGATGTTGATGCGTTCATGGCTGAGGCTGTGGCAAACACTGGAGAAGGCAACGAACACGACTTGACGGTCCCTTATGTGGATGTAGTCGGTGGAGATCGTATGGCGACTGAGAACATGGAGCTGCCTGTTTGCTCTGCAGGCAAATTCGTAACCCCCGAGATGCAAACATCTCCAGCTTGAGGGATTATCGCGCCTATTGAGGATTCGCTCATGCATGCAAGCTCCCTTGACCCGCCTAGACCAAAGAGCGTTCGCCACAAGAAGAGTCAACGGTTCAGCAAAGGTAGTGCTGCTAACATAAGGGAGTTCACCAGGTCAATCACAAGGGCCTCTGGACTAGGATGGGTTCGCGCAAGCACACTGAATTCGGACATGAATATCAAGAATGAGAGTGAGGCAGAAGAACAAAGCTAGGCGTTTTTAAGGCCTCTGAATAGTCAAAGCATGGAGTGTAGATTTTTTTTTGATTAGAATGCAGCCAGATGTAACAGCCCTTCTAGACACAATTTTCAAAACCATATGTTCTCGACGGCGACCTAAACGCTCGTGGATGGGTACTTCAGGAACACGTCCTTGCACGTCGCACCATACTCTTCACTGAATATCAAACATACTTTGAGTGTAGTATTGGCAAATAGTTGCAGCAACGACTGTTACATACTTTGCGTGTTGTCGGGGACCTTGGCATCCTGGAAGATGGGCTGAGTAGGGGTCTGCTATGGCGGACTCTACTTTGGCGCCGCCATACCGATACGGCAACAATGTCGCGAATTGACTTCTGAAACGGTGTAGAGAGAGGGGAGGACTGCGCTGCATTGACTATTGACGTGGGCTGAGCTGCTTATATGCCTGCCCATACACAAGCTATCCTAACTCGTACTAGGGTAGGCCTGGGCAGAGCCCAACCGTTACAACTTCTCAAGGGCTAGGACGACCTTGAACATACCGTCTTGGTCCTGGATGGCGTATACCGGAAGCATTGACTACCTCAATTGGTTGGAGTGCCTATACCTGGGCAAACATCCAATCCCCTTGGTCACAGGATAACGAATGCCTGCTTGTTGACAGGGAGATGGCAAAGATGATGATAGTTGCTATGGCCAGCCAGTATGATCTAGGCGCGGCAACTCAAGCAGAGATTGACCTCATTTTCGACATCCCAGAAAAGCCTCTGCCTTCCCGCTCTTTCTGCGTGGTGTTGGGCAAAGCGAAGAACAGTCCGGTCCAGAATGATCAAAAGAACTGTTTGCTTATTGTAAGACCTATCAAGCGTTTGGACAGCACCATTTACGAGCGGATCGGTACAGGCTTTCTTCCCGGAAAATGCATAACCCCAATCAGGGAAGTTATAACGATATGCTGAAAAGGGAGCATTTCTTTGGACTGCACTAGAGCTGCATAGCGGCACCAATTCTATAGCACGTCCAGATTGCAGCAAGTAAATGTGCGCGATATGCACAAAAAGGTGCTAATATTGCTAGCGACCGAGTCTATTTAGGAGTAGACTAGCGTTGCATATGACTGCATAGACCTATGGTTGAGACCTATTTGTGGTTCAACATCGAACTGTTCAAGAGGACTATGCCACGGTGCCCAAGCCAAGGTGACATAAGTGTCAGGCGGGTCATGTTCCATTCCGCGCAGAACACGAATCGCAACAGAAGGCGTAAAATGCCGGGAAAGCTAGCTTGACAATCAAGGATGAAGGCGGCCGACGAGATGTGGTGCTGCGATGTGTCATGCAACGAACACAGCGGGAATTCAATCTCGATAGCTCTATATCTCAAACCTCGCGTAGAAGGTCCCTTTTGACGGGAAGATGAATCGGATTGGGAAAACTTACAACGAGATGGTTAGTTTCATCATCAGCCATCTTCATAGTATCTTAGATATGTACTCTAGTATTCCGGCATGAGCACACCCATCAGGGAAGTCTTAACAACCATCCAGCTTCCGCCAGAAGAACAGCCAGCTGCTCGATCTATGCATATTAACTCCAGCGTAAGTATAGTGCAGCGCGTGTAGCCCTGAAGCGCCTTTCCACGCACTCACCTCCCAGCAACCCCCGCACCACCCATACCCTCCACCGGACCCTCCAAGCTCTCCAGTCACGAATCCTTTAAAGATGCAAAACATGGCGCCCGATGTCCCCTTCCACGCTGCGGTGCTCTTTCCACTATTCCTGCCCTCCTCTGCTGCTTATAAAATCCACCATCTCTATTTTTAGCGCAGTCAGCGCTCATGAGGAGGAAGTGCGCATTGAAGGTCTAGCGCCAGCCTCTTTTTGGCCCTGTTGTGATTTCACAACCAACGGGCATCTTCGACGGGTGTGGTGAATATAGCACCTGGTGTGGTGTGGTGTGGTGTTCCGACGCGAGACCGGTTGGAGTCGAGCGTGCAACAAGCAGCCAGTGTGGGATGTGATGGAGCAGATATCTCGGACGCGTGCAAAACATGGCGCAGTTGCGCGCCGTACATCAACAAGTTGCAGTAAGCGAGTTGGTTTTAGCGTGGATACTGGCGTATGGTAGGCTCGAGCTTGCTGGTTGCTTGTGTCTACAGTCTGGGATTGTCCTAAGGCGGTGGCGCCGCGGATCAAGGGGCAAAGGGAAGTGGGTCAATAGTGTCTACCATCTGCTATTACTCTTACAATGTCGAGGAGGAATGCTATAGTGCGCTTACAGTATTCTCCTACCCCAATTATTATACCATGACGTCCATAAATAATAGCCGTAATCATTACGAGGTGTCACCTTTGTAAAGATGCCTACGACGATTCCCCCTATCGAGCTCCATAACAAGATGACAAGTACCCGACTACCCGCTGTGGTACCAATGCAAAAAGCCCAGAGCTGACCAAACCACACGCTGAAGACCCAGATCCAGGGCCAGACTGTTTGGGGGCTGGGGTAGAATGTCATTGGAAGCATCCACAAGGTCGAGCACAGAGCCGATGAAACGAACATAGCCAAAAACCACCACTTCTCTCTCCTAAACCACATCCTGAGAGTGCTGCGTATACTATGCACCTTGAGCGGGGAGGAGGAGGATGAGTATGCATAGGCAATCGCGCCGCCGCGGACCTCCTTTGCGATCCTCTCCTTCAGATGCTTCTCCCGCAAAACTGACACATGGATGTCTTCAATGTCTAACTCGGCTTGCATAGCAGCTGCTAACTCGAGAACGGCGCGGTACTCGCCCGAGACCTCTTCTGCGAGACGCTGCCGTAGCTGCATCGTGTAGTGCGTGTAGATCCACATCACGTAGATGCCAATTGTCCAGACGATGAGGAGAATAATGCAAATGAAGAGTTGTAAGAAGGAAAAGCCCCATTGGTAATCCTGTCCTGGTTAGTAGGAGGTATTTGCATTGGGACACCACCAGATTCATCGACTTACACCAGTGTTTTGGCATTTCCCATTGCGTTCGATATAGGCTATATCCAAAAACTCTTTGCCGCGAAACCAAGTTGCGTTTTGTAACTTCGAAGAGTTCTGTCCCCCAAGGCGCTTATGATCGCATGCGTACGCGGAAATGTTGAGCACGGGGGCGGGTATTACGATAGACGTGTTTGCATCCGTATCGTTTAAGATGGAGCTTTCGTTTCGAGTTCCGCCGAGTCCGTAAGTTGCTACATCTACCGATTTTCAGCAAAGAACTGTTGTGTAACCATATGGCAGACGCACACTCAGAGATGGACGTGCACCCGATCACACCACGCGACCTGAATGGATTATCCGCACACTTAGTATATGCGCTCAGCACCGGATCAGCTAGTCATTTTGATCAGCCAAGTGTTGCTCCTGGTCAACAGGGCAGGAGGGTATTCAATCACATACTTGTCCATGTGTCCAGCAGGATCCACTGGTCATTGGTCATGTTGTATGTCGAGACATTGCTGTTGATCCTCGACGCATCGTGTATCCTGTATACTGCCCTTGAAAAATTACTAAAAGGGATGAGGTTGTCTTCGCGGTCCAGGATACGAGACCCTAAGTTAGCATCGTAACCACTCATGGCGCTCACGAGCGTCGGGAACATTAGGATGAACACCATGGTAGCAGCCATGAAAATCATTGCAACCCTCGACCGCAAGCCGCGCTGCCTAACGAAGCTGTTGATCATCCGACATGTTGAGAACAGAGAAATGTCGCTTTCGATGAAAATCGTACGGAAGACGCGGTAGGTTACCGGCTCAGTCTCCATACATATCGTCAGATACCGAGCGAACACGCGCCATGATATAATGGCTAACAGCAACTGCCCTCCCCTTCCCACAACCTAACCTGTTCATTAGAAATCCATCTATTTCCCTCGACTGTCAAGAACACACTTACGATATCCCAGACAACATCTACCACTTTCGCCTCTGCAAAACTGAGCCTCCCTCCGCCCAGCGTGATCTGGAAAAACCCCGAGGACGACCACATGCTGTACGTGTTTGGATAGAGGCTGAAACTGCCATCTGGTAGACATGCAGAGTAATTCGAGGTGAATTCAGACAGAAAACCGACGACCATGGCACATGAGATCAGCCCACCGAGCCAAATGACGCCTACGGTCCAGCCGAGACCGCGCAGCCAGCGCGTAGCTTTGAGGTCCTGGTTCAGATCGTGCAGGGCAGTGCGAAGGGCGCTGACAACAATCATGGCTCCGGTTGGGGCTTGGTCAAGCCGAATGTTGTAGGGCACTCGATAGGCTTTAGTAGTGTGAGATTAGCGTGTGAGCGTGAGCGTACGAGACAGCGCTTTTCAGGTATGCAGTGGTGATACAGGAGATCAGGCTGAGACTGCTACTGCTGACATGTATGTATGTGCGCCTTGAGCGAGCCGTGTGGAAGATCGCTGTTGCATTGTGCGACTCCGGCGAGGGCGGTGTTGTACCAGGCGATGGGGACTTCATTTGGGTGCCTCCATTCGGGAGGTGTGCGGTCCATTCCAGATGCGAGTCTGCGTTGGGTCATGTCATTTTGATTCCAGGGAGATTTTTCGCGTCTCGCAATCTGCTGGATATTTGGAAATCAAGAGCTGAGCTGTTGGAGCTTTAACGAATCTGGGGGGGTAGCACCACTGACCGGTCCTCAGCCTTGCGCTCGTGCCACCGGCAGTGATCATCTGTATCTGACTGCGGTGGAATGCACCAGATCTGCTTGTCCTTCAAGAGGTGGAACGATTTCGTGCGACTCTAGATTAAGCTCTAGGCCATGATAGGGTAGAACACTCTGCCTGTGCTGCTTCGCTAGAACTCACTAGAAAGCTGGAGATCAGCATTTGAATTCTCTATTACGAGGAAACAGCGAAACGAACGAAATCGCTCGGTGAGAGCGGGTTGAGGAACACTGTGTTGACCGAAAGGGCGCGACTCTGTCGTCAACAAAGCTAGTGCCCAATCAAGCAGTCACGACACAAGAAAGGAAGCACATCTGGACAGGTCTGACTGAGATGACGTAACGCAATTGATAGCGACTAGGCAGTGGCGAAGAACAAAAGAACTGACTAGGCAGAATCTATCGTCCAATTGGGAGATCGTTTGTTTTTTACTCCATGCACCTGTGATGCTTACAGTTACTTCGCCGCCTTCGCAGCGAGCCTTGATAGGGAACAATCATCCTGTGCAGTGAGTGGTTCTCCAATAGTGATCTAGAGCCTTGGTGCGAAAGCCTTCCATATTCCGTTTGGCTGGGGTGAAGACTCCTTATGAGCAATCAATCACTCGAGACGGTTAGCGACGTCAGGATCTGCATCCACGCAAGGGCCACAGGAGTGCGATGCCAGTGACTCGGGCTCGGTGGATGAGGCGTCGATTTCTACACCAAGTTGTACTGCGCTGATGACGCGAGGTGTGGGTGTTGGAAGTCGCTGCGCCGGGGCTCCATGTACGGTCCTTGCAGTAGGAAGAAGCACAGGGCAGGGACGTGGCAGCGATGTGCGCAAGACTACAGTCTTAACCGTACTCATCGTCTACGACTTCTGTCACCAGAAGCCTGCTGCGCCGCCTGCTGCGCCGCCTCATGACCCAGCTCTTCCCGCAGCGCCTTGAGCGTGTTCTCCGTCTTCTCGCGCCGCGCCGTCTCCTTCTCCAGCTCGCGGTCGACCTGTGCGATCTTGGCCATCAGCGAGTCGATCAGACCCTGCTCATGCTCCTGGCTGAACGGCACATCATCCCCTCCCTTCTCCGGCAGCTGCGCGCTACGCTCTCCATTCGGCAGTCCACGCTTCAGCCGCCCGTTTGCGCCCAGACTGGCCTTCTTGCTGCCCGACGACGACTTGCTGGGGACGAGATGAGCCCACTGGTCCTCGGCCGTCAGGGCGTCAAACAGCGCCTCGGTCGGCTCGTTGAAATGCACCACCTCCAGAAACTCGCTGCGCACACAGCCCGTGCGCTCCTGCAGGGCCTGCTGCTCCTCGGTGCCGTACTTTTCCAGCTGCAGAAAGTGCTGGCGGTACTGCGCCTTCTCGCCCGAGATGGGGACGAAGTGCAGCCGGATGTCGATGCTGAAGCCGCCCCAGCCTGTTTCGGTGACCTCGAAGGGCGGGTTGTCGCATGTGCGCAGGGGGTTTTCGTATGTGTTGAAGATTTTGAATTGCACCTTGTTGAGCCAGGTGGAGAGGGAGGGGTCGCCTTCAGGCTGCCGTACGTATACCGTCCAGCGCTTGGTGTGGTCGTCGGGGATGCCTTTCGGGCGGTCGGGGTGGCCTAGCGGTGGGAGCGCCCAGGCTTCGGAGCCGATGACTGCGGGTGTCAGCGCGTGGAAAGAAGTGTATATGAGCTGGCGCTGGCGCTGGCGCTGGCTTACTTATGTTGCGCGATATGCGCTTGTTCTATGGAGTGTAAGCTGTGTGCATCCAGTGTATGGATCGTGGGAGGACGCACCTTGACGCGCTTGTTTGCTGCCGGCGCAGGCATCGTAGCTATGTGAGACCTTGCAAGTCTGAATCGCGTGATGCGGAAGTAGCCAACAAGCCGCACGAGTGGTTGTACAGACGTTGATGGGATATGGAGAGTGGATGTCGTGGATCGAAGATGCGGCCGCGCCGTTGCGATCCAAAGTCGAGCTCGGTGGTCCCACAATTCCGCCGCACAACCCCTGTCAGCCCTGTGGAGCTCTTCGGCGGGCAGTGATATCACCACTCGAGCTTCGCGTCCAGACTGCTCTCTTTCGCAGTTCCTCACCACACACTGCAGCAATGGCTTCCGCAGCGCAGAAGAAGCTCGTCGTGTGCGGCGGGAACGGATTTTTGGGTGAGTGCAGCTGTCATCTATCTTTTCCCTGGCACTACCAGCTGCAGTTCGAGTGCATAGCTGCAGCCGTGAAGCACATGCAAGACTGCCTGAATGACTCCTGATGCACGTCCATAACCCCCGAACAATACTAACAGCACCAGGCAGCCGCATCTGCCGTGCCGCCGCCCACCGCGGCTGGTCTGTCGTCTCCGTCTCGCGCTCAGGCACGCCTCACTGGTCCAGCGTCACCTCTTCAGCAGACCCTCCGCCATGGTCCTCCAAAGTCACCTGGGCCAAAGGCGACATCCTTGACCCCGCTTCTTACAACGCACACCTTGAGTCTGCCACCGCTGTCATCCACACCATGGGCATCCTGCTCGAAGCCGACTACAAGGGCGTCGTCAGCGGCCGCGAATCCCCCCTCTCCGGTCTGCGCCGCGCCTTCTCGCCCACAAAAGCAGGAACCCAGAACCCGCTCGACCGTAAGGACGGCGAGACGCTGCGGCCCATGGAGAGCGATGGCCAGCTGACGTACGAGGTCATGAACCGCGACACGGCCGTCAGTCTTGCACAGGAGGCGTCCAAGAAGAAGGTTCCCACCTTCCTCTACATCTCGGCTGCGGCGGGCACCCCGATCCTGCCCAAGCGCTACATCACCACCAAGCGCGAGGCCGAGTCCATCATAAGCACCACGTTCCCGTCGATGCGCTCTGTTTTCATCCGCGCGCCATTCCTGTACGATTCCAGCCGCACTTTCACCCTGCCCATTGCCGCTGGCGGCGCGGTCGCGAGTCTGATCAACAGCGCTGTTGGCGGGAGGTTGACGTGGCTGATGGGCGCCGGGGGCATCAAGCCGCTCAAGGCGGATTTGGTGGGTGAGGCTGTTGTGGAGGCGCTGGAGGACGAGGAAGTGCACGGGCCTGTTGAGGTGCCGGAGATTGAGCGGTTGGGGACGCGGGCGTGGAGAAAGAATATGTTATGAGTGATGAGTAAATCTTTGAGAATCGAAACGATGCAAATGTACGTCTCAAGCATGCTTTATGTGAATCACTTCACAAAAGTACTCCTCCCACCGCGCCCCTTTTTTCCATTTCTCCGCCTGGGTGTTATCTTCCACGCACAGCCTGTCTGCCCTTGCAAGATCACCTCAGGTACGAACAGTCTCGATCGACTGCTTGACATGGAAGTGATGCTCGCAGCCAATGATACTACGCAGGACCCTGCATGATCGAATACGGTTAGCACCCATGTCATGGTATCGTAACAAGAGCATGACGACCTTCAGCATCAGGATCAAAATGGAAGGCGCGAACTACAACCAATCAAAATTCCTTTCTTCCAATCCGCACTCACAAGAGACTCGACGACTTCCACCGATTCTGTCTGTTGGATATTCACCCAAGTCCACCATCGTCGTCGCATCCCCCACACTTTTCACCTCTCCAACACCCCGTCTAATCCTACCAATCCATCTAACAACCACAGGCCACAGCGATCAACGACCCCGCCACCCAGAAGCTCAGAGCCGGAAAGGGCAGTGTCGTTAACCCGCTCGAGCTCTCGCCCGCGACACCGGAGCTGTCGAGTATCATGTCCGAAGAGTATACGAGTAAGGGCGCGGATAGGAAGGTGGGGGATGTGAGTGGGCATCATAGTAGGAGGGGGGCGAAGATGGCGAGCAAGACAGAGAGGGATTTTAAGTAAGGGATGGAGGGGGAAGGGGAGAATGACGGTATATGTGGATTTTCGATTGAAATTATGGTGGTGGAAAAAGGGGTTTTGGTGGATGATGGTTGTTCAAGGGCGGCGACTGAGAGTCGATGGAAAATACTAAGATTTAAGGATGAGAAGTAACAGGAGAAAGGGTCATACCTTTCTAGACAAGGAAGACCAACGTATCAAAAGAAAATGACCTCAAACTACACCCAACATCAAGGCCCCTCCCACTCAAACACCCCCTACCCCCTCGCCTTGATAATATCCGCCGCCTTCTCTCCCACCCCATACATCGTCGCCTGCAAATGACAACTCGGAATAATCGGCAAGATACTCGCATCCACCACACTCAGCCTCCTCGTCCCATACACCAACAGCTTCTCACTCACACACCCACCCAGCCCCTCAGGCATCATGGGACAACTCCCCGACGGATGCGCCAGCGTCGGACTCAACAACCCCTGCGCCAGCATCGCCTCATACAGCTGCTCATCGCTCTGAAACTGCGCGCCCGGCGCCGTCTCCGCAATGCGAAACCGGGCCAGCAACGGCGACGCCAGCACGGAGCGGTAGTACCGCGTGCTGATCCCCAGAACGCGGCGGTCAACCGGGTTCACAAATGCGTTGTGCGTGACGACCGGCGGGCCCGTGGGGTTCGTGGCGTTCAGCGCGATGGTCCCGCGCGAGAGGGGCTTTTGCACGCCCACGAGGCTGAAGGATGGGTCGGAGGGGACGGGGAACTCGGCGGCGGCGGCGTCGCGGGATGAGAAGAGGGAGGCGATGATTTTGCGCTGGGCGGCGGCGCCGCGGCGCAGTTTGGGACTCGAGGCGTAGAGCGTGGGGAGGTACTGGGTGTCGGCCTGCGCGGCGAGGGTGCGCAGGAGGGAGGAGAGGGTGGAGGGTGTAGTCATGTCTGGGAGTGAGATGAAGGCTAGGGCGTTGCCGCGGGCGTTGGTGTAGGGCCCTGTCTTGCTGGTTTCGTACTCGGCCCAGGCGGAGGCGTTGAAGGTGGCGTTTGTGAGCAGCGAGTTGGGGTTGGGGAAGGTGGTGGTGGTGGTGTTGAAGAAGACGGTGGACCAAGGGTGGTCTTGGAAGTTGGACCCCACAGCGTCGAGCTCCACGCGCACTTTCACGCCCGCGGCTTCGAGCACGCCGCGCGGGCCGATGCCGCTGAGCTGGAGCAGCTTCGGGGTTTGGATCGAGCCGGCGGCCAGGATGACTTCTTTCTCGGCGCGGATGGTGGAGGTTTTGCCTGAGGCGTCGGTGATTTCGACGCCGGTCGCCGTGGGCTTGTCTTTGGAGTCGAAAAGGATCTTCTGGGCGGTGGTTTTGGTAAGGATCCTCAGGTTGGTGCGCTTCTTCTGGATGGGATCGTAGTATGCGAAGCGGGCGTGAGCTCTGCGTCCCGACGGCACGTCATATGTGTTTGGGTACCATGACGGGCCATGGGCCTCGCCGTTGTTACCGTCCACAGGCTGATGGACTCCGGTTGCCCTCCAAGCTTGCCAGTAGTCGTTGAGATCAGCGTACTGGTTGCTAGGTACTGCGACGGCCAGAGGGCCATTGCCATATGTAGAGGGGTCCCAGGTGATGTTGAACGCCTCGATGGCTTCAGAAGTAGGAGGCTGATACGTAGTACTTTTCTTGAAGTAGGGCTCTAGGCCTTTCCAACCCCAGCCTTTGTTACCCAATGCCTCCCATGCGTCGTAGTCGGCAGCGCTGCCGCGGTCGTAGACCATTCCTGCGTGACATTAGCACAGACCCTGTTCTCGGTCCGTTACGCTGAACTTACCATTGATCACTGACCCGCCGCCCACTACCTTGGCGACAATGACGGGATAGCTGTTGTTGCCAAGTCCAGGCTCCGCAGCCGAATTGATACCGTCCCACGTGAGACCGTTTGCGGCTGTCAGGTCGTTGGCCTTGTAGGGGATCTTCGTTGCGTCGGTATCCACGATGTCTCCAGCTTCAATCACGAGAACCGACTCTGGGGGAGCATGTTAGTACGATAAGGTCTCGGATGACGGCGCGATCACAATGTGTTGACGTACTGCTCTTGTCCTCTGATAGACGGGTGGCCACGACCAAGCCCGTGATGCCTCCTCCCACGATAACATAATCATATTGTTGAGCCGGAGCGCCGAAAGCTGGGGCAGTAAGAATGCCGATAAAGCAGACCGCTACAGCCAAACGAGAGATAACAGCCATTGTTGTAACTTCACCGTAGGGGTTGAATTAACCGTGATCAGGATACTCCCGCGGACAGCCCAAGCGTGCAGTGATGGTCTTATATGAGCGGCATCACGAACGGCGGTTGACAAAGCCGCATTGCGAAGGCTCCGAGCACTATTGACGATTATTCTGGAACCATGGGGATCCCAAAGAAGACAGAGGCGAGTAGCTGAACGCAATTCACCAGCCAGTACACACGGCATACGCTGCGCATGGGCCTCCCAGGCCCCTCGTGGCAGCAGGGTCCTATGTTCAAGCACGCATGGCCTTGTTCTGCCTTCAGTCCTCTGATAACAGGCACCGGGTGTGTGTCCAAGCCGAAGGTGCGGGACCGTATACCATGTTAGGTAGCGAGGCCGCGATCGGGCCTACATACCGGGTGAAGCCATGCTCGTGTTGTAAACGAGAACCGCCTGCATGGCGGCTTGAAGGTGATTGCACGCGCTTGACTCGTCTCCCGCGCCTTGCATACTCCAGTACAGTAGTCATCGGCATGGACCCCGATCTTTGTCCAGTGCCGACAGTTGCGTGTGGAGCTGCGCAGATTTCTGAGCTTGATCTGTAGATCTTGTCTGCTTGAGAGATGGGCTTGGGGAGATCGAAGGATGTTCGGGAAAGCGGAGGTTATGGGAAGGATGCAGAACAGGAATTCGGAGGGTGGGGTAAGGTGGCTAGTCCGAATTAGGACTTTCTCCTGCGTTGCAGCCTCTACTCTGTACTTGAACCTGCTCGTAATCAGCCATGTTGCAACAGATACATGATATCGATGAGACCATCAACAGTCTGTGGTATCGCCTCTCTTCTCGGAGATTTGAGCCCAATGATATACCGGTGGCGTACCGAGAGCGCGGTCCCGGTTTACTGCAACCAATGGCCATTCTTCACTTTAACAGGCCGTCCGTTCGGCTGCCGGTAGCGCGACATTAGTCTACCTTGCGTGAGCCCTATAATCGTCTAATGTGCTTATGTACCTAGCCTTTTGAGACAATTGGCGAGCCACCGGGACATGGACTAAAGGCCGCATGTGCTTGCCTGCCCGAAGAAAGAATAAGAGCTTTCCACCCACGCACGCACGTCTTCGCCCTGGAATCGGTCGCATGCATCTCTCTTTCGACATGGTCAAGAGCATTTCTGAACCAGAATCAGGGTCGGAACGGCACGATATGGCGCGGCTAGTGAAACTGTCAAACCTTCGGCTGCGGAACGCCAGCAGACGATCTTCATCTCGGGTGAACACGAGCCGTTAATGCTGTATACTGTGCCCGGAGCACCACAAGATTGACAAGCAGTACAGCACGAATGAGCATGTCCCGGACCCCACGACCGGATGTCAGGGTTGACATCCTTCACGGCTGCTTCTCGGTGGGGCCTGACTAGCCAGAAAACAGCCGATTGTTAGTGCACAATCGTCTTCACAGCCCACCGGGACGCGCCAGCAAAGAGCAAAATTCATGAAGCGATGATTTACCCTCCCTAGAAGCCATGGAAGCAATGGTCTTACACTTTGAGCTGCTCAGGTTGTTTTGGTAGAGCTAGAAGCGCTTAGATGAAGGACGACATACCAGTGACATACAATGTGTATCAGTTTCAGATTGCAAGCAATCCATGTTTTGTTCGCAGTATCTCCGGCTCGAGGTAGACTCCATCCGTAGTAGTGCTGCCTACGAAGCCTTTCGGCTGGGCGGGACGAAATCGAACAATGTGGCGGCTTCACCAATAGGTACTGGATGGAAGCAGTGTTGCGCCGAAGACGCTACGAAAAGGACAATACGAGACGCAAGACGGCTTGTCTCGACCAGGGCATGAGAAAATAAATCGTTTCGCTTGATTTTATTGATGGTCCAAATTTGATAGACTGTTACTTGAATCCTCCTGGGTGCTGTTTGCTCTCCGTGGGAGACACAGTGAAGAGTTTTGCGGCTTTCAAGTACCCTCTTTCCCTCGAATTTGACCACACCGCGACTTCAAAGACGCCTAGGAAGCGCGGTAGCTTGCCGCGACGACCCAGCGATATGGACGGCCCAGCAAGATCCGAATGGCCCGACCACCGCTTGAAGGTCATGGTACCGATGTGGTCACTGTTGATCGTCTCCACAGGCTTCCTGATCTGGAGAATCGCGTACGGTATTACAAGTCGACGAAGATTCCTGGCTTGTGATTACTTGCTGATCACAGCTGGAGTGAGTGCTGTTCCCTTGCAAACTTTGTCAAAGGTGTCGTACTGACAAAAGAAATAGTGTCTCAACATCACAGCAACAGTGTTGACACAGGTCGTCGTTGGCTTGGGTCTTGGAAGGCACCTCATGGACCCTTCTGTATTTCCCAATATCCTCAAGTACAGCTACTACCTCTGGATTGATCAGATCATCAACGTCATTGCAGTCGCATTCCTCAAGTGGTCGATTTGTGCGTGGCTTCTGGTTCTGAACTTCTCCAAGCTGTACCAGGCGATCGTCTGGCTATCAATCTTGATGGTAACAGCCTTGAACTTTCTGGCACCTGTCTTGACATTTCTTGGCTGCATACCTCTCGAGAAGAACTGGAACTTGACCTACCAGGGCCCGTTCAGATGCTGGGCGGTAGGTGGACTGAAGCTGTCTTATACACAAGGTGTCAGCAACATTGTCACCGACATTGTGTATATGGCCGCGCCTTTGATCTATCTGTCGAGTGTTCAGCTGTCACGAAAGACGCAATGGGGCATTCGTGTCGTGTTCCTGCTCAGTATCCCGTAAGTGACGTTGATCGATGTTCCTCCTGATGGATCCTCACTGATACTCTGAAGCGCCACCGTGTGCTCTGTCTTCAAGACAATTGAACTCCACACAATCTTCACGACCCAAGACCCCACATGGGACGGTGTTAACCTCACCATTTGGTCTCAAGCTGAGTGTTCGCTGGGCATTATGATCGCCTCGTTGCCACCGTTACGCAAGGCATTGACCAAAGTCTTCCAGAGTATTCTGCCTTCTACTCTTACGAACAGTCGAAAGACACCACTCTACGGCCATAGCCACAGTGCGGGTGGCAATGTCATTATGGACAACCTCAGATCGAGCAAAGCGTACCATAGTCGGATTCAAGGAGAGTCCGTTTTAGGCAGCGACAACGACAGTGATCGCGCCATTTTGGACGACGGGGATCAGGGGAGGTCGGGTATCATGAAAAGCATGACAGTGACAGTGAAGGGCTCTTCTGCCGATTCTGTTACACCTGAATTGCCGAAAAGAGATTATGAGTAGTGTATAGAGACTTTGGTCGAGACGTGCGCAGATCGAGGATCAATGGACCGCCAAATGACCAAACCAAGAAATTGAGCTCTGTCACCACGACAGAAGTGATGTTATCGATAGAGACGACCACAGAACTGGGGCTCAAAGGGACCGGGTCACCGCCCAGCTCACCGCCTACACTAGCCCCGCCCCCACCAATCTGCCGCATCTACCGTGACGCGAACTTGAACTTTTTTGTGCGCCACCAGAATACCAAAAAGCTGTAGACGCAAATATCGTGTTGCATAATATACACTTTTGAGAAGTCCTGGAACATACTAGATCTTCATTTGAAACAGTCGTCCATCTGCCACCCAATATGGCTAGCACCGAGCAGCCTACCGTGCCTCAGCAAGAGGAGATTCAGGTGCCTCAAATACCTGAAGAACCAGCAGACAACATAGCCGACGAAAACGACGAAGACATCGACGATCTATTCGACTCAGATGATGAAGATGCGCCTGAGTTAGTCGACTCCAGCAATCACAATGATTTCACCAAGACCTACAATCGCCAGCGCAAACTGAACGATACTTCGATACCCGCGGATTACAAGCCCAAAGCGAACCCACAAAAGCCTTCTGCAAACACGAAGCTCTCCCTCGATGATCAGGTGGCTTCTTTGTCTAAGCATGCCAGCAAAATCCGCCTCGATAGCCGATTCAGCGGCGCAACAGGTGGTAGCGCGCGAGACAAGGATAAGGCTGACCGAGCCACGACCGAGCAAGTGCTGGACAGGAGGACCCAGATGATTCTCCTGCAGCTCATTAATCGAGACACATTCAGCGAGTTGCATGGTGTCATCTCTACCGGAAAAGAGGCCAACGTATACCACGCCATCAAAGAATCGCCTGAAGATGGCGAGCAGACACATCTCGCGGTCAAAGTGTACAAGACGTCGATTCTAGTATTCAAAGACCGAGCAAAATATGTTGAAGGCGAGTTCCGTTTCCGCCAGGGGTACAGCAAGAGCAACAACCGCGCCATGGTGAAGCTTTGGGCCGACAAAGAGCGACGTAACCTCGCGCGCATTCACGAGGCCGGCATCCCTTCCCCCGAGCCCATTGCGCTTCGAACACACGTACTCGTGATGGGATTAGTGGGTGACCGCAAGGGCAAGCCGGCGCCGCGCCTCAAGGATGTGCGCTTCGATGGTTTGACAAGCGAGGAGGAAGATGCCAAGTGGACAGATCTATACGTTGAGATGCTGGCATACATGCGGATCTTGTACAACACGTGTCGACTCGTCCACGCAGATCTCAGCGAATACAACGTACTGTACCACCAAGGGCGACAATGGATGATCGATGTCTCGCAAGCCGTGGAGCACGATCACCCACGATCGTTGGAGTTCCTGCGCATGGACGTCAAGAACGTGTCAGACTTTTACCGATCAAGAAATGTTGAGGTACTCAGCGAGCGCAAAGCTTTTGCGTTCATCACTGGTGAGGCGGGAGAGAAGGACTTCAAAGATCTCGAAGCGATTACAAACAATGCCCGAGAAGTGATGAAGCGAGAGCCAGAAACAGAGGAGGAAAGACAGAGGGCAGAGGAAAACGACGAGGTCTTCCGCAACCAGTACATCCCTCAGACTCTCGAACAGGTCTATGACATCGAGCGCGACGCCGAACTCGTCAACGCCGGTGAAGGAGCGTCGTTGCCTTACCAAGAACTGCTCGCATCCAAGACCGTTACTAGTGCACCTTCGAGGCTTGACGCTGAGGGGGATGGTTCCGGGGAGGGAGGTGTAGAACTCGACTCTTCAGATGAGTCTGATGGAAGTGAAGTCGACCAGAGCATCTTCGATAAAGGGCCATCGCGGGGCAAGAAGAACATGGACAAAGACGAAAAGGCAGCGCATAAGAAAGCTATCAAGGCAGAAAAGGCAGAGAAGAGAAAGGACAAGATGCCAAAGCATCTCAAGAAGAAGCTGGTCACTTCGAGCTCGAGACGGAAGTAAGGGCATCAAATGTTATTATTCGCAACACATACAAGCCAGCGAGACGTTGTGCTGCAACGCAGCAGCAGCTCTGCATGTTTCGTGAAGTTGCTCGAAGGCCAAGCGTCCATGTGTTTCACATGGTCACAATATGTCACAGCCTGTCACCAGCCGTTTGACAGCTGCATTTAACCGATGGCCACAGCTCGACTCCACTGCAGCGTTTCAGACCTCAGCGCTTCAACAGCTCCTCCACAACAGCTCCTTCGTGTGTAAGTACGCGAACACAACCTGAGGCCTTCTGACGCATTCTGAGACATGTTGCGGCAATTCGGCAGCAAAGACAATGCCAACGGCTGTCAATGCCTATAGCAAATGGTTGCTAACGAGGCTCGTTATGATTTATATAATCGTATATAAGGGACATGTACGTAGCACCTAAAAACTGAATCACAATACCTCGTCAACTTTCAGCACTTTTATACTCGCCCATCTTTCAGCCGCCGGTCGGATATCGTCAAATTTCAATCCCTATCCAAATACTCCCTGACACCCTCGAAATTTGCTCCAATCAAATCGCCTTCCATACCTGCGCAAATCGCTCCACGATGCAGCTCACCATCTATACCATCCTCTCCCTGGCCGCCTTCACCGCAGCCTTCCCAAGCCCTCAGAATGCTGGCCGTCCTGTAGCAAAGGGCGCTTGTTGTGTTGCGAATACCAGCTTGAAGCAGGATGTATGCAACGTCAATGGACAGAGTGGGCGTTGCGTTCCTTCGGCGGCAAACAACTGTACGTTGACTCTAGATTCCTTGTGATGAAATACAGCTACTGATCGATATGACAGGCGGTGGACAATTGACTTGCATTGAGGACAGTCGCCTACAGTGCGACGCAAACACTTTGGAGCGAGGGAGGCCCCTTTGCAGATTGGCTAGCGAGTCTGGGGTCATCAACTAGAGTAGAAAGAAGTTTTTTCCCCAAATGTCTGCGTACTTCAGATTCCTTGGGTTCCACGAAGCTCAATGGCAATATGATTCGATTGACACGCTCTCTAAAACCTCTTGTGACTGTCATGCTTAGACTATCTTCAGATCAAAACTCTTCACCGTAACATGTCCACCCAATGCCTTCGTAGCGAAGTTAAAAACGCCGAAGCGATACCCAGTGAAGAATTGCCAGCTGTTGGTCATTTGGAACGGCTCGCCCAGCTGAGTAAACGATTCACCATCAAGACTGTACCAGAATGTGGTTGTTCTAACAGCATTCGTGTTTGAAAATGCTGGTGTGATGTCGGCCTCGACCCGTAACCAGACTTCAGTTGCATTGGCAGCAAGCTTTGGGCCAGTTGCGGCAACGGTACCAGTCGATTCTGTCGCCCAGTTGAGACCAAGATCCAACTTGTCGACCATCACGAGCAAAGATGAGTTGTCTGACCTGTGTACGCCAACATAGGCCGCGATGTCGCGGAATAGAACTGCTCCTGTCCGGTCTCCATCCTGCAGTCCGCTGATATCGATCCGGAATGTGCCTGCGGACTTCGGTCCTGGAATGCGGCGGGTCAAAGTGTTGCGCGCTGTGAATAGGTCATCCGTCACGGTGGCAGTCTGCAGCTGCAAACCGCTGTCGAGAGACCAAGCGCTGTCATCAGGGTTGTGGTTCCACTCCCACTCGTCGCTTAACGATGGCCCCGCGAATGAGTCCAGACCTGTCGTCGCAGATACTGTCTTGTCGGTATGCACTGGGATGGGATAAGTCTTACCCCACTCGTTGTCCACGCGGACGAGTTCTGGCCACCCATCTTCTGTCCAGGTCAGAGGAGCGGCGACAGGAATTCTTCCTCCCGGGAACGAGTCTAGGAACGCGACATAGTACCATGTTCCGTCCTTGGTGCTAACAACACCACCTTGATGAGCATTGCCAGCATTTGGAAGCGGTCCTTCAATGCTGTCGACTAAAACACGGCGTTCGTAGGGACCCCAAACGTTGTCGGACTTGAGGACGTACTCGTCGTCTGCGACCTTTGTCACCCAGATATAGTAGGTGCCATTGATCTTGTATATGCGTGATCCTTCAATGTATACCCCATCCGGGCTTGTGTATACTGGCTGGCTCTTGACCTCTGCAGTTCCATCTGCATTGAGTTGAGCAATCTCAATAGTGTACTTTCCATACACCATATACATGGTATCGTCGTCGTCAATCAGTAGGCCGTTGTCGTAATAGCATCGCGGCAAAGTGCCTTGAGAGGTCCAGTTCCAATTCTCGACTTCACCGTTGTTTGCTGCTGCGTTCGTCCCACTTGCTGTCCAAACATATGTCGGGCCGTCTCCAACACAACCCATCCAGTAGAAAGTGTCGATCGATTCTCGATATTGGAGGGTGCTGGCCCAGATGCCTTGCACATAGGCTCTGCTGGTGGCGTTGTTCAAGTCGTACGTAGGCCCAAAATTGAGTCGTGGTACGCTGTGGGATACCGGTGTCCAATTGGCGAGATCATAGCTCTTGAGGACTGGCGCACCTGGCGAAAAGGCAAATGTTGAGGATGAGTAGTAAAAAACATCGCCGACACGAAAGACGTCAAGGTCGGGATAGTCTTGCCAGATGATAGGGTTGTTGAGTGTCTCTGCACCTGCTCTAGCCACCTTGAAGGGGCTGCCTGAGACAAAGGAAGTCAACACACTCAAGCCCAAAAGGGCCGTTCGTGTGATCGAGTGCATCTTAATTTTATCTTCTGTTGAGCGTTTTATTTCTTCTTGTAAGCTACTCAAGCCGTACCAAATAACATGTGGACTGAAGCTGGTAAGCCATCCGCATCAGCCACTCCGACGCTGGAAAGCCGTTCCTGCATCGCAGAACGTCCGAGTTCATTTGGGTGATCTGGGGTTGATCCACATGCCTGTGCGGGTGCATGCCACTGGCTGGCTCTCATTGGTGCAGCACATAGGCAATTTATCCGAATGGGCAAGTGGGAGGGGAAAGACTCGGCGCTGCATCGTACATCGTGACGCTACTCGGCCACTCTCCGCGTTGGCAAATTTATTCGCCGAAAGTTGGCAAAGGACGAATTTCTGGGGATTCCTGTGGGGTTCTGAAAGGTAGAAGTTGGATTGTGCTTCCTCGCCTCTAGCTCGGTCGCCGTTCCAGTCGCTGACAGCCATCGGCATCGCGGCACCTCGGTCACTCGTTCGGCCGCAACCTCTTCTTAACAACGAAAGTTTGTCAGCTACCTAAACAATCCAAATATGAATTATGGAATGTGCAATTGTCCGATGTGCAAAAGCGCTGGGATCCATCTCCACTAGATACGTATATGAACTTAGCGACTCACAACAGGAATGGTCTTATGCTGCGAGATTTGTAACTCACGCGGCGTCATGTTGGTATGTTCATGGAAACATGACATGTATGGTCCTGGAAAGCATAGTGCTTACAGAAACCCGAAGAACCACAAATCTATTTGCTGCATCAGGCCGTTCCGTGCGAGTCGATTAACAATCGAGTTACAACATCGTGACTTTGAGTATCGGACATAGCGTGTGGTCTGCGTTCAGCACAGCCTTTATCTAGTCCATCAAGTCGCAATCATAGCCAAGACACAAACCATTTGACTTACTCACTGGCAATTGCAGAACAAGCTTACAGCGATGGAAAGCTTTGAAGCATACCTCGACCATGCGACTGGCAGGACATCCAATGTTATTCCCGGTGCAGTGATGGCAGTTGTAGACAGGAATGGTTTGTTCATAAGTCTGTCAGATCTTTGGATATTCGCTGATGCTTACAGGGAATTATATCTACAAGAAGGTAGCGGGTACCGACGGTATTATCGAAGACGCTCCGCCTCTGGAATTTGACGCGACATTTTATGTTGCATCCTGCACGAAACTGATCACATCCATCGCGGCGATACAGCTGGTAGAACAGAACCTTGTCACTCTGGATGAGCCTCTAGATCGCTACCTCCCTGAACTATCATCTCAACCCATCCTTTCACAGACCGAAGATGGAGTACTCAAGTCGGAACAAGCTAAAGAATCTATCACACTGCGACATCTAATCACGCATTCCAGCGGCGCGACGTACGACTGGCTTGTTCCAGCCATGCATACATGGCGTGCCTCTCGAGGCGAGGTTCCTGCCTTGGTGCTGGATGGCGATGTGGTGAAAGGTCACACTTATCCCCGAACCTATGAATCCGGTACCAGCTGGAATTACAGTGGTGGACTGGACTGGGCCAGCTTACTGGTTGAGAGGTTGACAGACAAGAGCTTTGAAGAGTACGTTGACGACAAGATAGCAAAGCCTCTTGGTATCGTGACGTTCACCTGGCACTTGTCACGCAAACCTTGGGTTGCCGAAAAGCTCGCGCGCATGTCGACGCGTAAAGCAGATGGAATGTTGGCAGATGGACCAAACCCTTTTTCGCCCGAGCCCGTGAAGGAGGCTGGTGGCATAGGCATGTACGCAGATGTGCATGACTATACAAGAGTACTGGCGGACCTGTTGCAAGAGACACCAAAGCTTCTAACAAAAGCATCGGTAGATCAGATGTTTGCCCCGCAATTCTCACCTGGCAGCTCAGCTCTTCACGACTTACACGCAAATGGAGAGACTATGTATCAGTGCTCCCTTGACGACAGCATGGAGGGTGTCGTCGCCAATCATGGACTTGGTGGGTTGCTCATGGAAGAAGATGTGAAAAGGGAGAACTACTTTAGACCTGCAGGTACATTGTCGTGGTCTGGGCTACCGAACTTGGCTTGGAGTGTCAATCGCGATCGCAGATTGGCAACCTTCTTTGCGGCGCAGGTATCACCATGGGCAGACCGCAAGACTTGGGATGTCATTGCTAGATTTGAGACAGCGGTATGGACCAAGCTTGCAGTATGAGCAGTATTTTGTGTTAATTGAACACACCCCGTTACATAATAGAATCGTTCCCTATCCACTGGCCTCTAAGTCATGCATGGAGCAAGCGTTATGGCACGACTGTGGAAGCATGGTGTATAAATATCATGAACCAATCCTAACACATGGAAATTTTGATTATGTACGCTTCAGGGTAAGCATGTGGTATCGTACGTTAAATTGATCACAAACGGACCACAGGGACAGCACGACCAGAAGGCAGCTCCATTATTGGTGGACCATGAACTAAATCTCCATCAAGTGGGCCGCGGCATAGGACTGGTACAATTGTGGACCGCGATCGGCATGCTCTTGTCATCAACAAGCTCGCCTCGGTAAAGCTTAATCTATCTAGCTACTACTACAAGTGGGTGCGAGGCAATATTCTGCTGTGCTCGGTGCGGTGCTTCGTTCCGTGATTAGTCCATTTCAAGCATCTTGTCGGGCTTCTGCCGACCGCACCCCGCAAAAAACACGGGGACTTTTAATCTCGTTGATCACGCTGGCAATCACGATGGTATCTTAGGGGTATCCCTTCCGCCAATACGAGAGGGATTCGTGTACACTCCGCAGTGTCTGTCTGTATCGGTTTACTTCCGATACAGAATCCGGGGCCCCGGAATCGAGTTTCATTTGCGCTTATGACCACACGGACGTAGCTCTTCAAAGTGCCATGCGAAAGCCGGACCTTTTGAGGACAATCTGAGATGTTATAAAGGGACCGTCACCTCCGTCACAAACAGTCACAAACAACCCGTTTCGTTGAAAGTTCCAAGGCCTCGTTACAACCTTTTCCTGTGTTTACATTATGGCATCACGCTCGGCCTATTCACGCTCTGCCGTGTTAGCTTTGGGCCTTTCACTTGCTGCCGCTGCACCGTGTGACATCTATGCTTCCGGCAACACACCATGCATTGCTGCACATAGTACGACGCGTGCTTTGTACAGTGCCTATACTGGAGCACTTTATCAGGTGAAACGCGGTTCCGACAACACCACAACCGACATAGCACCCAAGTCGAAGGGTGGCGTAGCCAATGCTGCTGCTCAGGACACCTTTTGCTCTGGTACCACTTGCCTCATCACCGTTGTTTACGATCAATCTGGTCGCGAGAACCACCTTACCCAAGCTCCGCCCGGAGGCTTTAAGGGTCCTGAGTCCAACGGCTACGACAACTTGGCAGGTGCGATTGGCGCCCCAGTAACTCTGAACGGACAGAAAGCGTACGGAGTATTTGTATCACCAGGGACGGGATACCGGAACAACAAAGTGAGCGGTTCTGCTACTGGAGATGCAGCAGAAGGAATGTATGCGGTCCTCGACGGCACTCACTACAACGGTGCTTGCTGTTTCGATTACGGCAACGCCGAGACCAACAACCTTGACACCGGAAATGGCCACATGGAGGCCATTTATTATGGTGACAACACCATCTGGGGTAGTGGAGCGGGCAGTGGCCCTTGGATTATGGCAGATCTCGAGAACGGCCTGTTCTCAGGACAGGGCGCGAAACAAAACACTGGTGATCCGAGCATCACGTATCGCTTTGTTACTGCAGTCATCAAAGGCAAGCCCGGTACATGGGCAATCCGTGGCGGTAACGGCGCGTCTGGAGCATTGGCGACATACTACAGTGGCGGAAGACCAAGCGGCTCTGGTTACAATCCTATGTCCAAGGAAGGGGCCATCATTCTGGGTATTGGCGGTGACAACAGCAATGGTGCCCAGGGTACCTTTTACGAGGGCGTGATGACAACGGGCTACCCTAGTGACACGACTGAGAATTCTGTGCAGGCAGACATTGTAGCGGCCAAATATGCGACCACCTCTCTAGTCAGCGGGCCCGCATACACAGTCGGGGGTTCGGTGTCATTCAAAGCCACGACATCCGGATATACTGACCGGTATCTCGCGCACACCGGAGCCACTGTCAACACACAAATCGTCTCTTCTTCCAGCAGCGCTGCTCTTAAGCAGGCTGCAAGTTGGACAATTCGTACAGGTCTAGGCAACAGCGGATGCTATTCGTTCGAATCAAAAGATACCGCGGGCAGTTACCTTCGACACTACAATTTCGCGCTTCAGGTAGCTGCCAATGATGGCTCCAAAGCCTTCAAGGAGGACACGACATTCTGCCCTCAGTCAGGCCTATCTGGCACAGGCTCCTCAATTCGTGCGTGGGGCTATCCTACTCGCTGGATTCGTCATTACGCCAATGCTGGATACATTGCGAGCAACGGTGGTGTTCATGACTTCGACGCCGCCAACTCCTTCAGCAATGATGCTACCTGGGCAACTAGCACTGGTCTTGCCTAGCCATTCACCGACGAGAAGCGCTATGACAGTGTACTTGAACATCGCAGATGTGCTGGAGCAAGTTGAAGCAAGAGCTGATGTACGAGTGTTGTGCGAAAGGTTTCGGATTTCTTAGCTTCTACAGCGGGGATTGTTTAGCGCCTTGGCGTTGGTGAATGAACAAACGATGATCAAGACACCATTATTACTGTTGCTCATCATTGCATTTCTCAGTAGTATCAACGTTCCAATGCGACATTCAAGAATGCGGCAGAGAACTTTTGCTTCAGAAGCGACTGACTGCATGTGACTACGAGCAACTCACCGCTTCGGCACTACCTCATGCACATGAAGTTCAATGTGATCGCTGCTGTGGAGTACCCCGTAGTCCTCATTTACTAGACAGGCAGGTAATTTGCTGTACGAACGATCGGCACTCCCCAAAACGTTGTTCCCCATAAAGTCGGTAGTTTCCCCGAGATGTGTTCCCCGCACCCGCCGAACACCTAAGCGAGTGAGCACAATTCGAGGAGTTCATTCTTGTCAATCACCACGCGATGACTTCACAAAGGCTCTTGGCGCTATGCTCTACACTCCCATGGTGACACACGCTGCGATGGATCTAGCGTTTGTCCGTCTTGAATCTGACTTGGCGGAAGTCATGAAGAGGAATATAAGTACAGGGGGCAAGGTAGGTCGAAACATCATTTTCAGGCTCTGAATCACCAGCTTCTTTCAAGATGCATCTCAAAAGCTTTTTGCTGGCGCTCGCAGCGTCGACAACAGTGTTATTCGCTGCTCAGCTCAAGACCCGACAAGACGATGAGAAGGTTGGTTACCTATTTGCCAACTTCCCCGTCGACGATGAGCAAGTGTACATGCACTTGTCTGACGGTAATAACGCCCTCTCGTATCGTCAGCTGTCGTACGATGGTACACTGGAGACGGCGCGGATCCTAGAGAGCAAGATTGGGACAACAGGCGTACGCGATCATTTCATCATCGCAGCACCAGACAACAGCAAGTACTGGCTCCATGCTACCGATCTTAAAGTCAACGCGCTTGGCGGAGATTTCATCAATGCAACTCGCTTTGGCAGTAGGAGTATAGTCATCTGGGAATCGACAGATCTCGCAAGCTGGAGCGAGCCCCGGCTCTCCGCACCCTTAGCCAACGTCTCCGCCGGCAATGTATGGGCACCTGAGTCTTATTGGGACGCAACCCGCGAGGAGTTCATCATCATCTTTTCATCACGTTACTGGGACCCAGCAGATGTTGACCGCACCGGCCGTTCCCCACCTAACCAGCTCATGTACGCGACTACCAAAGACTTCGAGACGTTTTCCGAGGAACAAGTTTACTACAGCCCAGGATACCCAGTCATTGATTGTTCGCTCCTTCACGTACCTGAGCAAGGTGAAAACGTGTGGTATCGCTGGGTGAAGAGCGAGGTCGACTACAGAATTTGGCAGCAGCGCTCTTCGGACGGTATTTTGGGCACGTGGACCAATGTTGGCGATGCACCCAATGGTACAAGAGTCACATTTGCAAGCCAATACTCAAACAACGAGGGTCAGCTAGCATTCCGAGACAACGTTGATCCTGGACTGTTCCACCTTTGGATTGATCAAAGTTCGACAGATACTTACATCCCCGCCCAAGCGCGTACACTTGATGATATGAGTGCATGGGAATTGTCGGATACAACGAACTTCACGAAGAACACAAAGCACGGGTGGATCCTTCCACTGAACCAACAGCAGTACGACGCCATCGAGACTAAGTACAGATCCGTCTGAATCTTTCTGCACTAGGGTAGTTATGCTAAGCTTGAGCCTTATCGAGAATAATTTAACAATGATACTTTAACAGCCATCACTTAATTTGTGTGAATTCTCTAAAACTTACCATCACACATAAAAAAGCCTTAAGGTTCCAGTGAGAAGTAGCTTTGCCTCTGCCAACTCAATAAATAGCATTGTCGTCATAGAAATGCTGAAGAGCGGACCTCAGCATGTTGCGCTGGCAGCATACCTGACATATTCGCTAGTATCCTTACTAAGTGGAGTTCACTTACGAACAATACCTGTACGCTTTCTGCGTACAACCATCAAAGCTATTTGAGACAAATCTAGTGTTAGGGTTGTCACGATGGCGACCTTGAGCACATAGCTCCTAGAAGCGTTGCCATTGCTGTATGTCAGGTTGGCCTACTGCAATGATCAAACGTAACATCTGTAGGCCCATACAGTCGCAAATGAAGCTGTATCCGCGCTGGACAATCTATACTCAGCAACGTGGTGAATAGATTTTTAGGACCAAGGTCCTTTAAGTGTGACTGCAAAGCGAAGCGGCTGTAGGGAACCCGCCCAGGGTATAGTATATCGAAATTTAGCTTCTCAACGGGCGTAACTTTTACTCGGCAACGGAAAAAGCGTGAGCGACAATTTTTTGATAAAATGCAGCGGCCACAGGTATGCGCGGACGGCTTACTGGGTACCTAAATTGGCGAGCTGAGTCTCACACACACGTCTACTCGTCCCATTGAGTAAATACCACAGCTCCAGTCAGGGTCACAACGCCCAGTTTACCACCGTCAGCTTCGCTAACGATTTTCCCTGTCTTTACATTGCGCTTCCATACAACTACTGTGTTGTTGTTCTGATGGCCGACGGCGATCTTGTCACCAGCTTTGTTGATCATGAACTGGCGAGGTGAATATCCTCCAGAGGGAGCTTGCTGAATTGGCTTCAAGGTACCATTGGCGTTTATGGCGAAGACCGAAAGGGTATCAGTGTTTTTGGTTCGGTTGATGACTGAGGCGGCGAAGGATACATCGCGGTTCGATACAATCACGAACCGACCGTCCGGCTATCAGAGCATGTAAGCATTTGCTGAACAAACCGATCATGAGTTGTGGATAGTCTTACCGTGATTGCGATCTCACTGGTAGGCGCCGTCTCCGCTGGAAGACTGTCACTGATGGAGACAATCGAGAAAGGTTGGCTCCAAGACAATCCATTCTTTGTGTAGTGGACGCGGTAAGAATAGATCTTTTGATCGAGTTCGCCGTTGAAAAAGAGGTACAGATGGCCAGTCTCTGGCGAGCGCCAAAAGACTGCGTGTCGTGGTGCTGTCCCAGGGTTTGTGACCAAAGGAGCAAGTTCCTGCAGTGGTGCAATGTTTTGCTTATTGTACCTGAATACACGAATTTGATCGGCTCCAAGATCAGGCATTAGCAGGAATTCCCGAGTTGGGTCCAAAATGACATGATGCAAGTAGCTGCGGTCTTGCCTCAATGTCACTGGTCCAGCCGTGGTAATGTTGGGGAGGACCGTCTGCAGCGGCTCTGTGAGTGCTCCATTCTTACCCAGGCGGTAGACTCCAATGGCACTCCTGTTGCTGTATCTCGACTCAGCCGTGCCACAAACGCGTAGGGCTATGATCTTCTGACTTACTAGGAGGCGGATACATAGCCTCGGACACCAGTCCCAGGGATGTCAAAGTATTCGGCAGTGACGCCCCCAAAAGGCGCGCTTACGCGTGCTATTCTATTGAGTTTGCCTGCGGAATCAATCGAGAACGAGTTGAGAGAGCCCTGTGTACTGGGAGCTCGTCCTCGGTCAAGACAGTACAAAATCCGCCGAGAATGATCGAGGTTCAAAGTGGCTGAGTTTGCTTCACACGCGGACGTAACGGATGTGACTGAAAGACCATTTGCTGCAAGTGCTAGTGTGCTGACGTTGCCATCAGAATGAGCAGCAAAAAGCTGCTGTGCGCCCGTGGGGACTAGTAGAAGCGCTGCCACCAGCAGGCTGTTCGGCAGTAGCGAACCAATAATGGTCATGATGGATGGTTGGAAAAGCAAGAAGTTGAAAATGTATTGCTTCTAATAGACTGAGTTACTTGATTTATTATATGCTAGCAACGGCATTATCTCGATGATTTAGAGCACAGTTTCGTGATCGCCAAGAATGTCTTGATCTTGGAGAGTTCTTGGAGTGTTCTTGTGGGTGCTCTAAAAGTGCAAGTGTGGTAAGCTAGCGTTTCGCCGCTCACGCCTCCTTTACCTTCAAGAAGCTGCTAACCAGATCACGTGCGGAACATGACTCTCTGAACTGCCGTGAGAAGGCGGCACCTGTCTTTTGACAGTGACATCGTGTTCCTTCACTTGCATCTCTCATAGGTATAGAAATCCTCGTACGGACCATTGTTTTTCCAGTACCCGGCACACAGCGGGAGTTCAAGGTCGAGCACTGGTCGTGTACTGATTTCGGTCCAAAGACCAACCGAAATCTCCGCAATGGAGCCTTCCGGATGGGCTCATTTACGGCATGGTTACCTATAAGGGGTATTTCTCATGCACAAACATAGCCTCGTTCCTGATTCTTTTGTTTGCGCAATTTACAACGTCGCGCAGCCTCTTTTATACTTTTATCGACACAAGTGTTGCATGAAAAAGTTCTATAAATTCTGTACTTGTTCCGTGTATCCAGCAACAACAGGTCGAAACCATACCTCTTGTTGTGTAACATCCACCGCTTATTCCGTGATTGCGACTGGTGCATGAGGCATACCATACCACAACCATGCCAGCGAAGTTGACTATATCTAGTACCATCGATCACAATAGATCTCCTCTTTTTTGGCACGTTTATGGTAAGGTGTGAAAGGTTCTGCGCGGAACCTCAGATGAGCACATTTTCCTGCGTACTGCTGACCTGGCCCCCAACAACGTCCTTTGCTCTTTCGGTGCAAAATAGAGACGCCTATCCGCCGTCATATTCCGCGATGGGTGTCTGTTGAATCCCCGAGAAAGTCGAGCTCGAGGTCTCGTGCGAGAATAGCTTGAAGTCGCACCCAGAGTCAACAAACGACGGCGATGTAGCAGAGCAATGCCCATTCGCCAACTCGTGTACACCTCAAGCCGCACATGGTCGGAGCAATGCAGACAAGCTTGCCGATGGGTTCCAGTCGAGACTAGCTGCGCTCTCAAAGATGATGCGGGACTCATCATCAGTTTCCGCCTTGGTGGATCCTGTCATCACACATTTCATTCTAGAGCAAAGAAAACAAATGACTAATGAAAATGTCAAGTCCGTTGGAGATACCGATGTGGGAAGGTTGTAAGTAGCATGCCTAGATGTATGCTTCCCAGGTCAATTTGCGAGGTGCTGCATCGGCGTTCGGAAAGACCGAGGCCGAGTTCACATATCCATACCATACCTGCGGGTCTGCGTGTTGCTGCCTCAGCCTTCTTGTATGGCACAGATCTACCTCTCATGACGCATGCGCACATGTGATTGGTCTGGCCAGTAACGTCCGCTCTTATAAACCGAGCTTCGTGCCCACACAGACCTCAGTATCACTAGACTCATCACGACCAACCAGGCCATGACGATCCACGAACGTCCAGCATGCTCGCCTGTCGAAGGCAGCCTGATGCGCATTTTTGTGGATGACTCGCAGCCAACCCATTCGCCAGAGCACCGATGGACCGAAACGACCTGGGAGGGAAAAGGCAAGCTCTTCAAAGTACCTTTGCACTGGCACCGCTATCATGACGAGTACCTTTCGATTCTGGAGGGGGAGCTGGACATCTACTGTGATGGTGTATGGCGGCGTGTGACGCCAAGCGACGGCATGCTGGTTGTAAAGCGCTGTACCGTGCATGGGTTTGTGGGTGTAACTGGTGTGAAGATGGTGCTCAGAGAAGCTTGCCAGCCTGATGGAGAATACAAAGAAGCGTAGGTCTATACCTCTTCCCTGAACATCGTGCAGGAGATTCGCTGTAAGTCGTTTCCTCCTGTACTTACAATGAACAGGTTTTTCCGCGACTTGGGACAGCAAAATCCTCCGACTTTCTGGTTGGTAATGCGCGTTTTCTCTGATTGGGATACGCAGCTTTCCCTTGGGAAGTGGAGCCCTCTGTGGCTGGATATGATGGTAAGTAGGGAACTTTTGTAAAATGTTGTCGTATTGACTCGAAGGGGCAGTGCATCACGATACTGGGTGGTATTGCAAGGATCTTTGTACCTCCAAAAGCGATGGAAGCTGTTCTGATCAAAGAATGAACGCGGAATGAACGCGGAATGTGAAGGAAGCATGTAGCAGTTGACCCGGCATATCGACACCTGGATCTATAGGGTCCCCTTCTTAACGACGACATAAATTTCCTTGTGGCTTAGTCGTTGTGCTTTGGCATCATTCCTGATCGAGGTCATCATAAATTAAACAGTTCTTGAACGTTACAATTCTTGAAAGTTTCCAGCATTATCAGCTGATCCCATTTGCTTCCCTGGCCCGCTCGCATCCCGTCTCTTGAAGCTTTCTTCCGTCTCTTGCAGCAATGCATCCAAGTGACCAACTGGCCAGAAGATATACGATCGAAATTCGGTATTCTCCTAATCTCCATTGATCTGATTTCCCTGGTCATCGACATCGCGGGTGACGTAGTGCAAGAATTGTCCATGCGACACAACTACAGTCTCATCTTCCTTGCAATCCCGTAGGAATTTGCGGAGTATCATTGCTCGTGCCTCCAGAGATGTTCTATCGGGATCAAAGATTTCTTTCTTTGTGGCATAGTCCGCGTATTGCAAGCATCGCTCAAAGTTAACAATGGTCTCACAGTCCTCTTGCAATTGATCAATGCCACTTGGGGTATTTGCGGGCTCGGCTGGTGCCTCTTGTGCCAACGGTAGAGCCAAGTTTTTGTTCTTCCCGGATTGTAAGTATGGCTCCATGCTGATTGAAGCTGTCTGGATGGCACGGCGGATGAGACTTGCGCAGACGAGGTCGATACGATTAAAATGTGGAAATGTCGTTGATAGTTGCTCGCACTGCTTACGGCCCTTTGGCGTAAGGTCAGGGTCCGGGATGGTTTGGTCACCGTCCACGCTGTGGTATCCTTGGGCGTGTCGAATGAAGTGGACAGCTCGAGGAGACATGGCGATTTTGTCCGTGACTGTGATGACACAACTTGATCGAGATAGCAGCTGGAAGGATGCGGCAGAGCTGACGAGAAGTGATATTGAATAAGATCAGCGCAGTGCGCCAGATTGCGAAAGATGTCACCACGCAGTCGAGAGGGATTCGTGACCGTTCGGTCGGAGTTCGAACCGCCAACTAGCAGCACGTCCGATTTACTATCGCTATGGCGTCGTCAACTCTTACAAACGTTGAGACTTCCTCTATCCGAGCAGCTAAAAGTTCAACTATCCCGTACCGTCTGCTGCGTAGGCTTTGGAAGCCTGCCATGTCATCACCTTGTCTCAAACCGTCGGGCTAGATGTTTGTTGAGACTGCTGGACTCCACTACGCTCAATAACGCAGATGAAGACAAGATTCCGGTCGCTCCATCAATGTTGGTAAACTAAATGGTTAGCAATTATCAAGAACAGTCGAGCCACTGTCACTAGTGAACTAGTCTTGAGGCGGTATGCAGCTAAGAAGCAACACAATACTAACATCTCCGCGAAATAGACGTCAGGAAAACACAGAGTCCTGTTTTGTAGGGCCGAAGCGTGTTCTGATGTTATCTCAAGTGACTCAGTTCATCTGGGTTCGTTGCACGACACAGGGTGTAGTGTACACGACTTGAAACCACAACATCACAAAGAAACCTTCGTGTGGTCTGTGGATAGCATTCAGCTTGACGAGCTTAGACTATCATGAAGCATTCCTCCACCTATCTCCAAGCCCTCGATATCCTCCTTTCCCCCCATGGCGCTGACAACGCCATCTTGCACAGTTCAACTTTTGTACAATTCCCTGTCTCTTGAGATCTTCCTCGTGCCACATCTTTTGTGCCGCCAGCCTGTCTATCCTTGCCTGTCGCAGCGTTCCCGCACTCACCGAGTCTAGTTTAGTGCGTACTGTGTCCTCGACCTGTTCCGCCAGCTGCTCAGCCCAGTCTGTGCCCTTCTCTTTAGCCGAGTGAAGTGCGTCCGTAGCTTCGCGCTGCAAGTCGTCGATGCCGTCGTCGCGAATCTGCATTAATTCTGCTTTGTGAAACTCAAAATCTTCCTCGAATTCCAAGGCTGCCTCCTCTTGCCTATGGAACGCAGAGGATAACGCTTGGGCATGCAACTTCAGCAGCTGCGGCTGGATGTGCGCGAGGATGTGGGGGACCAGGGACGCGCCGATGGGCGTGAGCTCGAGAGCCTGAGAAGCTTGAGAGTCAAAGGATGTGAAAGTGGACGGGAGAGCGAGAAGGCTTGGGAGAGCCTTCGTGATGACCTCTGGTAGAATCGCTGGAAGAATCTCGGGCAAGATCTGTTTGAGGACCGCAGGAAGGTGGCGCTTGACTGCGCGGCCGATAGCTTGAGACTGAAAGTCTTGCTCATCATCATCATTCGCGTATGCGGGAGGCGAGGAGGCGCATTCGGTCGGTGAAGCTGCTCGGACTGGCGATTTCACCTTGCTTATGAATTTGCGTTTCGATGGCGGTGAGGGAGACGTCGAAGTAGAGACTGATCGTTGTGTTAGCTCTATGCAGCTCATGGCGATGTCGAACTTACCTCGTTTCGGTCGCTTGCTCGACTCAGCATAGGTGGGCAGAGCGACGCCAGAGTTCACAGGCCCAAAGACAGTCCAGTCCTGCCGTCGCAAGGGCTTCGCATAATGCTTCTCGAGTGGGTAGCCAGTCAGCCTTTCCTTCCCTTTCACGAGTTGCCGGATCACTGTTTGCGTGTCTTTGTGGAGCCACTTGTAATCGAAGACGACGTGCACCGTCGTCGCTTTCGCAAGTGCAACTAGTTCATTGAAAGCGGCCACTGAACTCGACTCAGCCTGCGGCGCTAAGGATTCAAGCTTTGGACACCAAAGTGGAAAGGCTTCCTTAACGCTTAGGGAAAGCGTTGTTATTTGAGGATCTGCGGTTCGAGCGATGATGCTACGTCGCTCGCCTCGCAAGTGTAGAGTTGTAGAGTCAAGAGCGGTGGTGCCGGGAAGCAGATTATCGGCATCGTATTGCGCAACAAAAGCCTGTTCGCCAACAGCGCCTTGGAGGAGGAGGGAGGTTCGAAGCGCGATGGTAACCTGTTTAAGAGGCTGATTACGGAAGATGCGCATGGAACATGACAAGGATAAAGGCTCTGATGTAAGACAAGCAAGCACGGGAATGCCTTGCTTTCCAAGGTTTGAATTCGTCATTGCTATCAGTTTCTCTAGATACAGTGAAAACTACTCACAAACAATATCCCCCTTGCAGCGATGTGCCGCAAGGGACCCGCCCACCCAGGCTTTGTGAGCAGCCTTGACTCTGTCGATGAAGCGATAGGCCCACGTCCACGTCCACCGCTGCCGTGCCGTACGCGCGCTGCCGGCCAACGCCTGAGAACCACCCCAACAATGGCAGCTGAACCAACGCCTGTGCTAGGGCAGAGTCGCTGGGTGCATACGCATCGAAGGCCTTGTGAGATTCGCAAGGATGGTGGACTGAGTCGATGTAGCGGAGTGCGGGAATGGCTGGAGAGGCTTCAGATGACGATGGCTTGATGTCGAAACGTCGTCGCAGAGGCTGTAATGCGCATGTATAGTGTTGCGCTGGATTTGTGATGTGCGCTGCAAGGAGAGTGATGACGGTGTTGGTATTGATGAGTTGAAGGGGCTGGGAAAGAGTCGGGTCGGCGCACGGCCGTTCCACGACATCACGTGAGCGCTAGCCCAAATCTGGCCGGGCCTTTCGCTCACGAGCTGGACAATGATCCACTTCTTATGAACTACCCCCGAGTTTTTCCTCATATGGACGTTACTTTGGATCCAAGCGACCTCGTGATACGATATCAACTAGGACTCACAAGGGGTGGCAACGCGTACACATGACGTGAAAGAAGCGCATTCCGTTACAACCAGTACGATTCAGCCCGCAAGACATGTTGCGCTGACTCCTCGGAAGAATGCGAACTTGAGCGCATCATCTAAACGACAGCTAAACTTAAAAGACCCGACCTCCTTACAAACATTTTCCCTGTTGAGTGCATATTAGTGACCGCGATCTCGGTCAAGGTGCCTTGTCGCAGCGTTGCCTTACACACTAATACACACGATTAAGCTGTTCCCATAGCTTCCCCTTGGGCCCCAGCTCTACACAGCAGTACCAAGTCGGTCTGCAGATGGGCTGCGTACACCATTTTCCAACCCTGAAGTGAACAACTGCTGAATCATTGGATCTCAGCCAAACGATCGCAATTGTTAAGAAACAACAAGTACCAGCGTTCGAGGTTCATCCTGATACTGACCATGCGTGTCATGTCACACATGCCCTACTGTGTGGCGCTTGTTCAAAGCTTTGATGCGCTTCACTCTTGCAACCTTAACAATACACGTGCCACCACCTAGTGAAGACTGTCAGCTGGGTGCATCGGCGGGGATAGCGTTAAGGTAGTCCGGTCGTTTTCGCACGGAAAATTCACGAATCGGTCAAATACACGACGAACGGCCCTATTCGAGGAGCCTATCAACCCTGCACAGCGATTCGCTCGCACTCCGACTTGCCGACTCTTACAAATGCCCAGTAAGAAGCTCCCGACATCCGAGTGTGTCTGTGAAGGAGCACCATATAATAGAAATGAACAAGTGCATGTACTGATCGATCAACAATCGCCTGGCCTCTTCACCTCCACAAACATCATGACCAGTTCCCAAGCATGGCAGTGCAAATCCTTTTCTGGCTCAATCGAGCAGAATCTATTTCTAGCCGCATCTATCCCAACACCGCAGCCTGCTGACACTGAGGTCCTCGTCGAAGTATCCAGCACGACTGTCAATCCTATCGACTACAAGATTCTAGAGCTGGGGTCGATACCCAAACTCATTTTCAGGTCACCAGTCACACCGGGCTTGGACGTTAGTGGGCGTGTTGTTGCCGTGGGGAGCAAGGTCGACTTGTTCAAGCCCGGAGACATGGTTTTTGGCGCTTGTGACGGTGTCTTCGGCCATGGCGCACTCGCGCATCATGTTCAAGTCTCACAAGACACGCTCGCACTAGCACCTACTAACGCTACGGCGGATGACTTGGCTGCGATAGCTACAACTGGAATGACTGCACTGCAAGCTCTGAGGCTATCTGTGAAAGCTGGAGATAGGGTCTTCATCAACGGAGGATCGGGTGGTGTCGGCGTCATGGCCATTCAGATCGCCAAAGAGTTGGGCTGTCATGTCACAGCATCATGCTCTTCGGCGAACGTGGAGTTCTGCAAGATCTTGGGCGCAGACGAGGTCTTGGACTACAAGCGAGCCGATATCATCGAGCAGCTGCACCACCGAGAGACACGCTATGAAGCCATTATCGATAATGTCGGCACGCCTCACAATCTGTATCGAGCTTCGCAAAGGTTTCTCCAGCCAAGTGGTACTTTTGTCCAGGTTGGACTCGGAATGAACACTAAAGCATTGCGCCAATTCTTGGGCAACATACTTCTACCCAGTTCCTTTGGAGGTGGAAAAGCAAAATACGTTTTCGCTGTAACAAAACCAAACGGAGCCGATTTCAACCAGCTTGCGACGTGGGTGAAGGAAAGGAAGTTACGTGCAGTGATTGACTCGGTGCATGACTTCAAGCATGCACCAGAAGCATTTGCCAGGCTGAAGACTGGCCGGGCTCGCGGAAAGGTTGTAATCTCTGTCAAGGGAAGTTAGGTCTTCCTAATAAGGTCTTTTTACTCATGTATTGCCATCAGCTGTATGTGTTTACATACGCATTGAATAGTGTCATTGCTGGAACCCTGAACAATAAATTGAGCACCCTCTGCATCAGCCAGATGGATCGTGCAATTTGAATGCCTGCCCTATGAACGACTTCCTAAATAACATTGGTAGCCATCGGTGTACTGAGCCCTTAGAATATCTTGATATAACATCTAGAATCTGGGCTGATAGAGTACATGGATTAGCCAATCTCATTGGTAAATCTCTCGTGGATCGGCTTCACTTTTGCACTCGGAAGATTTGACAATGATGTGTACTGCCGTGTCACGCCAAGCGGGGCTCAATACATTGTCAAGGGGCTTTGAGCTAGCAGTGTTGAAGCGCCTAATTACCATGTTCCTGGCCAACTACGACTATGTTCGAAGTGAGTTGATGCTCGAGCCTGGAGCTTTGAGAAGAGCATGCTTTGAGAACGAAGAGTATGAGCAGAGTAACTCAGATGACTCAGACGATCGCTCGGAGGATTCGGGACAAGAGTGCGAGTCTGACTATTCTGTTGAACAGAACGATGCACCATCGAGCAGACGAGGTTTTGAAATCTGTATGTATTGTAACAAGAAGTACGATGTTCTACTTAACAACAGAAAGATCTGTATATGACACGATGGTAAGCAAAATTCATTATGCCATACACAGCAAAAGTCCAGACAAGAGAGATGTTAATGAGCTTGTGACGCCTAGGCGAACAAGAAGTAGACTGGGATGATGGCTTTTGGGCTGACCACGACAAGCGGTGCCATGGCCCGACTAGAACATCCGACATGCGCATCGAATGTCCAGAAGGTCTTGTATGGAGTTGTTGCGATGAATGACTGGATTGCAGACGGGGGCAGGATGAATAGGCACCGCCTCAATCGCGCGAAGAGGTTGAAGAGATCATCTCGCTCGTGTGTCATCGATCGCGCCTGCATGACCACGACAATTGTGCCTGAATTACTTTGAGCACGTTGAGTCATGATCCACCAACTTATCCCAGCAACCAACATCTAGCAGAGTCGCTAAAGCTTTTCAGGTGTCGCTCTTGACCTACCAACCACCGCCGAGGAGCCACTGGAAGCATTGCTTGATTCGTCCGGATTCTCGCCTTTGATGCAAACCCACCTCGAAGTACGACGCTGCGGATCTTGTGTCGTCAAGGAGATGGGTGGCACATCTGACCTGTCTGAAGAGGAAGGTTAAGTTCCTTGCGCATCATCATTCGGTACTGAAGATGTATGTATCAAAGTCAATAGTAGAAAGGGCCACAAACAGTCGTTTGGGCAGAAAGCAAACGAAGCGCGCACAGTGCGGAGGAAACACACCGATTTTTGCCTTGGTCTGGTTGCAGATAGAAATGGAAATGTGATACCATCAAAGACAAAGTTGAGACAGCGCAGTAATTGGAATATCTGTCACGCGATAGGGGAGTAACTAGCAAGGTCTACTTAGCGTATTCTGCCGATAGTGTTAAGGGTCAGGGTGCAAAGTATTGATTAACGAGATTACAACGGATCGTCTCAAAAGGGTCGATATGCGGGGAAAGATATCAGAGCGTCTTGTAATTATATCTCTGTTTTATTCACTTAGCTGGGGTACCGGCGAGATTCAAACCTGCACTAGTTGCCCCCAGAACCTCAAGCTCACTGGCGATGGTGTATTGCAGATCACCCCTCTCTGGGACGCGGATAGTGAGTGGACCTCCGCTCGCATTGAGACGCAGAGAACAGATTTTCAAGCTCGCGACGGTGGCAAAATGCGTATATCTGCTCGCATCAATGCCTGATATAACAGGAGAAGCAGCTTCGGTCTACTGGCCCGCGTTCTGGACGCTCGGAAACAGCTATCGTGGAAACTATCAGAATGGGCCATCGGTGGGAGAGTACGACATCATGGAAAATATCAACGGAATATAGGGCGTGCTTCACTGAAAGTTAATTCTCTCAGAATTGTGCATGATCTCACTAACTGGACTTAGGCGGGGTGAATTCTGGAGGACCATGCAGAGAGACTGACGATCTGCCAGGCAATGTTCAATGCCCTGGCTCGCCGTGTCAGGGCAACTGGCATGTCTACGATATCGAGGTTGACCGCTCCTCCTCACCCGAGAAGTTAACGTGGAGTGTTGAAATTCTCAACTACCATAATGTGACTGAGAATGATGTGGGTGAGACAGCCTGGTCTCAGGCTGTTCATCATGAGCATTTCGTTCTGTTAAATTTGGCAAATGGTGGCGCCTTCCCGAACAATCAGCGAGGGAGTGCCACCCCAATCCAGGAGACAGTGCCAGGAGTACCCATGTATGCTGACTGGATAGCAATATACAATTCGGTTTCAAGGTTACGACGGATCTTTGATTGACAAAAGATTGATATTAAACATTAACTACGCGTTTAATCGAGACCTTGCTGCATTCCTAGTCCCCGTGAATTACAGGTCTAGTTCTAGCACCTCACATACATCTCGTCAAGGCGAAATGACTGGGCGCCCCTTGAGATGAAGTAGCACTGCAGCAATCCCGAAGTACCTGTGGCGACAAATGAATTTCCATACCAGGTGGGTCCTGTGATCCAGGAGTTGACGCGCCCATCGCTTGTCGTGCTTTGCGAGGTCAGGCCTGCGCCGGATATAGAGCAGGAGATAGAACTTGCAGGGGAAGACGTGACGAGATACTTGTACGAGAAAGTGTATGTGACACCTTTAGTCAGACCGGTCAGCTGCTGGGACAAGATGGTACCAGTTCCTGCATTGCCCGCCGTTACACCATAGGAGGCGCCGCCACTGGAGCCACCCCCTACCACTCCCCATGCCGCCGGTGGTGTGTTAGCACCGTAAACAGTCTGAGACCAAGCTGACATGCCACTTTCGAAGCCGCTGTTCTGAATTATGTTGACGCCAGTAGCAGTGCAGGTCGGTGCTGGCGTAACGGTCGAAGTGACAATCGTGGTACGGAGAGGAAGAGTTGTAGTTGTCGCTACAGTACCAGAACTGACGGTCACAATGTTCGTTGTAGAGATTGTCGAGGTTTCCGTCACGGGCGTAGCTTGAAGACTGCAGGCCGCAGAGACAGCGCTGGCAGCAAAAGTGCTAAGGGCGGCAGGGGTGGCGGCGTCAGCTGCACTGGCCACATCGCGCTTTTGCGGAGCCTGAGTAACAGTTGTCGTGATTGTAGTTACGGGTGATACTGTGTTCACAACAGTGGTAGCAGGTACAGTGGTAAACTCAGTGGCGACGATAGTCGAGACCGGAGTTGTGTACCCGAGGAGGGTAGAGCAGAACGGCTGCAGAGATTGAGCAACGATTGCGGACTTTGCGGCGGCAACATCGCAAGGGAGCTTGGGCTTTCCAGGATCAGTGGTGTTGGAGTACGAATAACTGGACGCGATCGTATAGTGGTCCTCACCACGCCACTGACCGTCATTTACCGCGACGTTCTTGTCCCACTTCTGGGTGTACATCGAGCAGTACTGGCCTTGTGGCTCACCGTTCTTCATGAGGACGTAAGTGTTGAAGAATTTACACAACATTCGGCTGTTGAGATGCTCAACGTTCCACTTGGTTTCCGCCTCGCATGCAGCAGCACAACGAGCGGGTTCAAACGGCTGGCCATCGTTGAAAAGTTTGTAGCCCATGTACTACATCGAAGTCAGTAGGTCGTATAAAAGCGGATTATCTTGACACTCACGGTATCGTCGCCGTTGCAATCGTTCGGAGCATTGATTGCAACATTGCCGAGAGACTCGCCCCTGTAGCCAGCAATAGGGATCACCCGCTCGCTAACATAGCCTAGTTGTGATCAGGAAATCTTCGCTCTGCTCGTGTTCCAAGAAGGCCGACATACCGTTTGACCCCGCAATAACCACGTGGAAGTCACGACGCCATTGACCGGTATTGACAGCTGTTTCGGCAGTGATGGGGCTCCCCCATTTCACACACTTGATGACAGTAGTACTGGTGGGGTTTGCACATGACTCAGCGGGAACCACCGAGGGATCCCTCTCGAAGACTGTAGACACTATCAGTAAGAGCTAATGCTTTGATGGATGACCCTTACAAATGTTGAACGATGAACATCCTTGCGTCGCAGTGCAAGAGTCTGCGCAAGCTTGGGTGTCATAGCTCTCCAGGGTATTATACCCGAGATAAGCTACTGCATTGTTGCTGCCTTTCAGGTTTTTGAACTTGTTGACGTAGCCAGCAGGCACGGGTGCATCATTGGCAGCCTTCGAGAACTCATCCATGGCCAAAAATGCTTCCGGAGTATCGGGGCTTGGAACTGACCCTGCGCCCAAAGACTGTGGTGAGCAGTCCGAATCTCGTCGCTTCAGTGTCTTGTCATCAGATGCTGGGTCAGCAAGAACTGAGGCGAAAGTCTCGGCCACCACGGCATCTGGAGCGTATGGAACGACCTTTGTACCAGCACCCTCGCCGAGCGGGGTCTCTGTAATTGGCGCAGGTGGAAGTTCAGCGACTTGATCGAGGGGGATGGATTGAGGTAGAGCAGCCGCATAGCCTGTCAAGGCCAGAGCCGCGAAAGCGTGAACCGGATGCATAACGAGCAGAAAGAAATTGACCAAGATTGTAGTGGTACTGGCGGAAGGTGATGCTGATGCGAACGTCTCTACCTGGACTCGAACGACATTTATAGTCCCTCATAGACAAAGTAGGCACAACACTCGAGCGGAGATGCCGATGGCTTGACCTGTGGCGTTGGTTTCGAAGACTCATGGCGAGCTGAATTCGACAAATACCGCCGCCATAATCTTTCAGCTCGACGTTCACATCATTGACACGAGGGCGTATCAATCGGATCTGGCTGAGGTAGCGAGGTCACTTTGCCGAACGAACGCCATTGAGAGTTAGCACACCAAGGCGCTAAGACGCACTCAGTCAGCCAACAATAGCTAAGTCTAATCTTGTAGGCCAGGGCTGGCCGATAAACGGGAACTGCAGTTGTGCGTGAGTTTCTGAGGACCGAAGGCGCAAGGAAAGAGTGAACAAGTCTCTGATCGACAACAGTTTTGCAAGATCTCCAATGCGAACAATGCTGCTTGCGAATTCTTCCTAGGTCTCAGTCTCTGATCTTTCAGCACTCGTCTCTGATTGTGTAACTCAAAGCAGCACGCGAGAGTTGTTGTGTCCCCTGAGCTAAGCGAGAACCATATGACTGTGGGCCATTTTATTGGTGGCTTGCTGGCGCCTTACAGCGGCTCGTGCCTCGACTACTAAAATCCGAGCCGAAAGCTTAAGCAGACCTAGATGTTCCTGCAGAAGTCCAGGCTGCGCTGAGGCACTGGCTGCGCCAAGGCGCCGACTGCGCAGAGATGCAGTATAATGGGTGTTGAAATGTGCGGACCCCCTTTAGACTTGGCACGCCAGGCTGTATTTTACTTCTAGTTGGTCTCAAGTTGCGGTCAGCCAAAGGAAGACGATGGGCCAGAACTGTGACGACGCACTATAGGGGCCGTACCGCTAGTCTTACATCCTCCTGACTGTGCGTTCTTTGACTTCCTCTCGAACGACTAGATCGTACATACAAATGACGGAAACCGGTATGCGGTACGACCTGATCCAAGACATGCAGAACCGACGGAGATGGGAATGGCTTCGAGACGAACCGATCCAGGACATGTATGCTGATCCGATAGCCGTCGCTGCTCACAGACTTGAGCCTTGGAGAAAGATGGCGACAATACCAGCACGCGTGTCTCAAAAGTATTGCAGAGTGAACTTTGACCTCTTTGTGACTCAGCCGCTTGATTGGCAGCCGCTGGGATTGATTCTGGTTTCTCAAGGGTTGCGCTTGATGATCCAGTGGACTCAAGGCTAGCGATTTTCGAATTCGACCAGAATCAGTACAGTAGTGTTCGGGACGCTACATCCAGCAGCAAGGCGCACTACCCATATTGACCACCGACTAAACCCAACCTTGATTGGCTATGTTTGTCGGTACCGCTTCCCGTTTCCAAGGGTACATCGCCCACTGTCTCATTTTAGCGCATACCCGCGACAGACACAACCATTGTTACACCAAGCTCCACCGCGACCGATCGTGTTTTCCTTCCTATCGCTAAGGTGGGTGGCTTCGCCCGTGGATGAACTGCACACCTTGACACATGGCCTTAAGCGTATCGCCGATGAAAGTCTGAGCATTGATATGTTGCTGGAGGACGAAATTTTTCTTCGTTCAAGACTATTCAGGGGCTATAGAGAGATTTAAATCTCCAGATCAAAATCTTGCCTTGAACACGACAGAGTTGTTCACCTACTACGAACCTGGGTTATGCAATTCATTCTGGAGAAGATATCCAGTCCACAGAACTAGGGACCGCAACGCTAGACGTAATCTCTTTTGTCACAACTTCGGCCACAGTGACTCGCCAGCTGCTTTGCAGCACCCACGCGGATCGCACTTCACATGGCTAACATACCTCTTGGAGGCGTACGAAAAAAAGGAACAGTACTTCATGGACACATACCCCGCGCATACCGATCATGCTTTGGTGCGTACAGATCAAAGCGGTCGCAAGCTTTAGGATCAACGCACAGATCACACAAGGACATGGAAATACTTTGAGCGTATAGGCTTTGGAGACCGTCAAGTTTGGACGCAACAGTACCCTCAATCGACTTGTTATCTCTCTTAGCTGCTTGATGGACCGCAAAAAGTCTCTTGTCAAGTCATACTTTCACTGTGTAATTCGATTTGCGCATGCTGCTGTCTTGAGAGATGCGTCAATCTGAAATGTTTGTTGGAGATGACAGAGTGGTAGGAAATTTCTGGAACACATCGATATGGCCGTCACTTTGTGCTGCGCTCTGAAGCAATTGCTAGCTCCATGCTCTATATTACTACACTGACTTGTAGCATCTACTTGCATATTGAATTCAGAACTTATGACCGTCCAGCCTATGTCCCGTTGAGAAATTTGTAGTTGTGCAAATGTAGTCTTGTACACGATAGTCATCCTAAGTATCAGCAACCGTCTCGTTCCAGGCCATGTGGAATGAAAGGATGAGAAAGATTCGCCATCTAACGTTCGTCAGCCTGGATCTTACCTGTGGAGCTCATTAAAATATTTTGCGTGTCGTTTGTGCGATAAATGAAATGTTGCCTACTGTGGGATGCTGGTGTGCGCTTATACCTGTGCATCTGGAGTTTCGATATGATCTCCAGACCGCACAGACTCGTCGTTCGTAACTTCTATTGCCCTGCTGTTGCGAGGAAGATGACCTGGATCCCGAGAACCCAGATTGTCGCTATCAGAGCCAGAGTTTTTCCCGGCGCATGATGAGTGGTAGCAGGTCGCTACCATGCGGAATAGCGGCTTAAGTGTAGCAACCGACCCACCGACTATGCCGAGGCCGCATTCTAACATAGTCCAGAGGCAGAGCGGCGCGATGTTGAACAGATAGTCATCTGTCTTGTTATAGACGTCGAGGTATGCAAAGCGGATGACAGTTGTTAGACTTGCACTATGCATGGCGTTAGCAGTCAAGACCAAGCTATATTTTGTATGCAACTTGCACTAAACCTAATGCCAACAGCACAGTGATCGAAATCTTCAATCTTCTCGTAAGTTGTGTATCCCACAGTATGAATCCAGGTAAGATTGCACAAGTCCAATCTGTCAAGATAGAGGTAGCAGAGAAGTAGAACCCGATACATGAGATGATGTTTTGACTTGGGCAACTGCCAACTCTAGGATCCCAATTTGCGGCGATTGGATGGCACCAGACAAGGAAACATAGGTCGGAGGTGAACGAAGCAATAGCACTCAAAACCATGACAGCGTACATGGTGAATCGATAGCGTTTCCGTGTGGCGATGCGAAGCATGCAGACGCAAATACTACATTTGATGGCCGCTGTTGCAAGAGCGTACATAGTCGAACACCACCAGAACCACTGTTTTAGACTCCTTGTTAACATAATAGCACCTTCTCATTCTCCGTATCTCGTTTTCGACCTACCTTGCGTCCCTGGCGCTGGTAGTAATCATTGAGATATTTGTCTGGTGTACCAATACCGCTGTATGCTGCATGTACTATGTTCTGGCCCGCGACAGTGAACAGTATCTGTGCACAGATTAGCTTTCCAGTGACCTGATCTAGTAGCTGTACATACAAGACCGATCGTCATCAGCAGATCGTCAAGTCCAAGACTTTTGATCCGCTTGCGAATCCAGATGCGCAAAGTTACTGTGATCCAGGACAAAATGAGCATAGAAATCGTGATTCCGACAAGAGCTTGTCCGTCCCTAGACTTCGGTGCTATGGCCATATCTTCGACTCGAGAATCGTTTGTGAAGACGCAGAGACACGTAGAGGGGTTAAAACTCGGACTGCATCAATAAATACAGATCACAACAGCTGATTCGAGTTAGTTGGAATCAAAGCGTGCAGGTTGCCATGATACAATGCCAGCCTAGAAGCAGGTTACAACAGCGGTTGTACCAAGGTTACGTTGTGAGTGTCTCATAGAGGAATGCTCTGTGAACAGGATGTCTCACAGGGTAAGCTCCTAAAAGGCTGCGCAGACAGATTGGCACACGTGAACTTCGATTCGAAACTCTAACCTAGGCAAAAAAGCTCAGTATGTTATGCATTAAGGACCTGCCTGCAAACAGCCTGGTATGCTGGTTGTAGTTACAGATTCGTGCCGCGGTGGAGACCTGATAGCTAAAGATGTTAGTATCTTAAGGTAACTCGTCAGAGGTTGTTTGAAACTAACTTCTGTCTCGCTCTCCTTGACTCAATCTTCGGATTCTGCTACACTCTTGTATTCATAGCGGCAACCTCCACGGCGTACCTAGTATCCACTCCCTCGCACGTGATGTAGGCGATTACCGAAGTTCTAGTAGCTTCCGAACACTATAACACGATGCCACGATTAGAGGTTTAAGACGAATAATGTATTGTAGCTAGAAGGTAAATAACCTACCACGCTTCTCGTAGTTAAGTCTTCTTAGATATCCTCTGAATGCTCTTGGATCTCTACCAGACCTGTTCCGTATTACTTTAACTTAGGAAGCTGATGATAAAGGTAAGTAAAATGAAAACGGTTGTGTAAAGAATCGTAAAGTAGTTAAGATGCAGCAACGTACTACCATATCATCTCATACTCTTTGTCGCCTATCGGACCCTAAAGAATATCAACGCAGTTGAGTGCTGTAAGACTCAGAAGAGGAAGATTGCTGCCCTGATTAAAACGTTAGTGCTAAGTCGAAGATGAGGGAAGGGATGCAACTTACAGGTGCAGCAGTGGTCATGCATAACTTCTTCCTTCCGCCGGTACAAGTGCCACCGCCCAGCGGCAGAGGAACACAGACCAGGTTGAGCAAGTTGATGCCAGGGCGGCATACTTTCCTTGTGCTGAGAGCAGCGCTGGGGACACGATTGGGGACTGCGACAGTGAGGAGCGTTGCAAAGGGGGGCGCGACAGAGTTTCCAACGCCTAGAATGGGGCCGAGGATTCCTCCAACCACGCTTAAAAGAGGAGTAACAACTGTTCCAACAACGCTTGGAAGAGGTGTAACGACTCATCCAACAACGCTAGAGAGAGGAGCGACGATTTCTCCAACCACACTGGGAAGAGGTGTGACGATTCCTCCAACAACGCTTGCAAAGGGCCTAACCATCCAGACTGCCGCATCTCAGCCTTGTCATGCAGTCGATATATATCGAATATGCAGGGTATCTGTCTGAAACCTGGGCGATAGTAGACACAGCTGATTCCAGACCATTCTTGATTTGCACCGTTTCGATATCTCTCTTCCAACGTACAAAAATGACCATCACACCCTCAACAAAAGAATTGGGTGGTCGCTTCGCGAGTGCTTTTCTTCAACATCAAGTTTTCAAACGACGACTTACAGGATCTTTTCTGTCGTCTCCAAAGAAACAGCAAAATGCAGAGATTCCGCTCCCTAGCCGCTCTCCTCGACGTATGTAGTGGTGTGGTCCATGATGAAGTGACAGCCTTGCCGCTAAGTCTGAGGAAGCTTGTTCCTCACTTCACATCGGTACTTTCTCTGGCAGATGATCCGGACGTCAGACGAGGGCAACTTGGTAGAGCGTTGAAAAGTGCTCTACTAGTCTACTCTTCAAGATCGTACGAACACAAACTGATTTGCTTGCAGTCCACTGTCTACAGTTCCGCTCTCAGATGGGCTTACTTACTGTGCGTCCAGCTGCCATTACTTTCTTCACGGACGGGCAAACATTCCGTCACTCAAAGTACGGGCAAGCTGTCCGAAGAGATCACCGCTGACATTTGAACCAGTGACACATACCTCGAAAACCTAAGCAGTGGCATGCTAGTGTCAATATCGCGTACCGGATCTTCAGAGTGTAGATTCTTCCAATTTCGAACGTCGCCTGTCTCAAACAGCATACTGTTGATGGTCACCAAAGCCCTTAGCTAATCCAACACAAAGCGAGCTGATTATATAGAATGGTGTTTCAACAGCGTCACGCCTAGCGAGCCGCGGACCACTGCCCAGTCTACTCTCGCTATTGTGGGAATGTCTTGCCGGACCCGCTGATCGACGCACTCGATGCGATTGCGAGCCGAGTCCAAAGCGCATGAAGGCGCTAGAAGAGGAGGCCACCTTTGAACGTGTACTCCATTATACTTTCCGATTTCAGAATTGTTCCACGAGCAATGTAGTCCACGGGGTGACATAGCCAGAGACCATCTAGCGACTCAAGTGCACACCAACTACACGTCTTTCTCTTGTTATTGACCCGATTTTTCTGGGCATTTCTTTGAATGACTACACAGGCTATTTGGCCGGAGCAGTTCTCAGCTATACTTGCCCAGAATAGAAGATGCTTGCATCACTAAACCCTGGTAGCACTTCCACAACTGCCGGTGGGAGCTGACGCATAACTGAGCAGCATTGCTACAATCACTTTGTTTTGTATATAGACTGTGTTCGGAGACAGCTAGGGGTTGTAGCCCTTGACTCCCTCACCGCTTCACACGTCGACCAATGCCCTATGGGAGGCTGGCGTACTACGGTGTCAGGCATAAGTATTGTAGGTGAGCCTGGCACAAAAGTGGTGCCTATCAGATGACGCGGAATGGCCCTACCGACAGAATTACTCAACATACTCAACTCAGGGGTTATTGTACAGGAGGCCTGGGATTGAATTGCCCCTAAGACACTTGCTGAGGTAGCAGCAATATGAAGGATCACTGCCAGGCAGTAATTGACGCTCAGGGAGGCCAAATAAAGTACTAGAAATAGCTGTAAAGTATAACAAAGCTCAGCTCAACTTACCCAAGAATTACTGCCAAACACCCTTGCTAACCTTCTCCACCTAAACTACTTATGCCTGACACTGTAGTAGTTCGAAGCTCGCTCATCGGATGTAAATTACAATCCAATCTAATCCAAACACGGGTCATCTTTACGTTTGTGCGAATCTTTGCGGAACACGGCAATAGCTACTTCCGTTGACCCATCGGCTATATTTTGACCATTGATATTGATACAAGAGATCGTTTCCTTCAAAATCTGTCATCGGCACTATAAGTTAATCTTCATCGTGAACTTTGCTCTGCCAAATCTTTCCTTAGTACAAATCTTGACTGGGAACGACGAAATCCTTGGGAAACCTTCTCACGCAATGGCAAATATTGCTCCAATCGAGTCGGGTACCAAGGCACACCTACCAATACGACCATCCTACGCTCCATCACTCATGCCCGCCGTTGAGGCTTATAATACAGCCTTTTCAGAAGAACTTGACGATCTCGAAAAATTACGTAGCTCGACTGATCACTTTTCCCTCAACCATATTCTGCAGGCCAGGCCAAACCTTGAACAAATCGAACACAGCGTGCCAGGCCTGAATAAGGACGACCCGCCTGTAACGCTCTCGGTTTTTAGGAGCTTTTGCTCCTCTAATATTAAGCGCGCCGTGGCTTATAGTGTACACGGTGGTGGAGAAATCGCCTGCACACGGTTCACAGCCTTGGATGTTGTGATGAGCTACTTCATTGGCATTGAGACCCTTTTCGTTGCCCCTGAGCACAGTTTGTCTCTAGAGCATCCAGCGCCTGCCGCGCTACACGACTCGTATGCAGGACTTCTGTGGGTAATCGAGCACGCCGATGAGATGAGTATGCAAACGTTAAGTCAGCCTGGGTACAAAGATTTTTTAGTTCTTAGAGAAGATATATTGTGTTAGGGACGTCAAATTATTATATAAGAGTTATAGACTGATCTAGATTACATCCTAGAGTTTCAAAGCAGCTACTAGCACTGTTGAAGAATCATAAAGGATCTTACTAGAGTCCAATTAAAAATAGAATAAGCAGAATAATAGTTTGTTTAAAGCTGTATGTTTTAACTAAAATGCATTAATATCTCCTCTAGTGCATTGGCAATGTGAATGAATACCGGATTGGATCTATGCGTTGCATCCTTTGGGATGTAGTCAATCATCGCTTCCTGGCCGAAGCACCACTTGGTCAACTTCGTCTCTCGATGACTCCTCGGCGACGGGAGAGGCGGACGGAGAGTGTCGCAGTGTTCGCAGAAGTCGAGGATGTCACCCCAGTCTCGTGCAAGTTCGACGAAGCCGTTCCGGTCCACAAACCAACGTTTATCTTTCTTGCAATTCGCCCATGACTGCGTGCCGATTGCTGGGGCGGCTTCCTTGCAGGCCAGGGTCAGATGAGGGCAGTCGATCTCGTTGATGGTTGGCCGCTTCTTGTTTGGCAAGTTGTTGACGATATGACGTCATCAACCCGATTTGGAAGCGCGAGAACGTGCCGAGTGCGGTTCGACTTGGGCATGATGTTTGACTGCTCTGCAATTATCAAATGTACTTGTCTGCTTAAGCAATCCATGACCTCAAAAGCTGTCGAATGCAGAAAGTACACAACCGCCATGACACGCTAGCACCACACTAGGTACCGGTAAGTGGCTCCTGCCTGGTTGGCTTACCCCTTCCCGCTGCTCCTGCCTCATCCCACGCAAAGAGCAGCAATGCTATGTTTAATATCCTCAACTTGTCCACACCTCATGGCAGCTGATACTGCAGCTCACTTGCGTGCCCCTAACGCCGCGCGCGTCGCTTCGCCAACCGTGATTCTACCACCGTCGCTCGATTGGCTCAGCGGCACCTGGAAGCTGACGCACTCCACCCTTCCCAAGTGGCGCGAATCGCGCAACGTGACAGTGACCTATACGCTTCTGCCCAAACCGCCTGGAACCATTCCTGCCAAGGAATTTCTGTCGCTTCAGTGGGGGACTCAAATCGAGGACTTGATATCCTGGCAACCACTTTCCAGCTCTTCAACACCGAGCCGCACCGCCAGAGGTCTGAACACACCCTCTGGTATAGCTGGAGAAGCCAACGGCGAGGCGAAACCGGATTTGAACGGGGACACATTTAATTGGGGGGAACGGTCAAGCCTGACGTATTCACGACGCGGCACAGGATGGCCACATCTTGTGCGTTCCAAGTGGGAGATCTTGGGGTACGGAAGTGACCCTCTGTCACCGCAGGGACAAGATTGTATGTACTACTCCAACGACGGCAACTCGTAGATTGTGATATGCGTTGCCAAAACGCTGATTGCGCCTGCTAGCATCAACGTCTTCTGCCGCTACACGCGACTACCAGAAAAGACTATAGAATCAATTAAATCTGCACTTAAGAATCTTCCTAGTAATATATCAGAGCTATCTTATAAGCTTACTGTAGTTAATTTAGAAGGCTAAGAAGATAATATACTAGACTTTAAACTATAATTAACTAGCTTTACATATACTAGTACTATTAAGTAGCTATTAAGGTTATACTTTAAGCAAAGCTTACAAGTACTTTTTAATTAGTTCTTAGAGATAAATATAGCAATAAAAGCTTAAAAGCTTAGACTTTATAGTAAAGAGTATAGATATAATTGTTCTATTTTAAAAGTAAAAAGTAATAATAAGTAGAATAAAGTAGACTCTTTAGCTTAAAAGCTAAGTTAATATTTAATAACATAGATTGTTACTTAAGTTAAATATAAATTTTAATAGTTATATTCTTATAAAAGTAAAGACTAATAATAAAAGCTTACTAAGT
>JAFISE010000131.1:0-83740 GCA_022560025.1 Stagonosporopsis chrysanthemi | reverse complement strand
AATAACAGTACTTTATTATAGTTAGTTAAAGCTCTTCTAGCTAAAGAAAGTTATATATAGAGCTCTAAAGAAAATACTATCTCTTGCCTTGTATATATAATTAATCTTGTTATTTAAGATATTATATTCTATCTAAAGCTGTTAGCTTCTCTAGAAATAAAATAAGAAGAAACACTGCAATCTTGCTACGTTTAAAATATTTAAACAGATATATTAGTCTCTAATTCTTTATACAAAGTAAACTTTTTTTTATTATAGATATTTATTATATACTTATAAAGACACAGCTACAAGCTATTATTATAGCAATTAATCTATTGCCTTAATAATTTAAGAGGTTTTTAGCAACCTAGCAGAACCTACTAGCAAGCAAACGCCTGTTAGTTATTTAAGACGTAAAAACAAAGTAGAATTCTACATATAATATGTGTAAACGTGTAGTTAAGCTTTAGCTATATATTAATAAATAGCTTAAGCAAGAAATCTAGCTAAAAGGCACAAGTTTTAAAGCTAATTAAGATACTGCTAAGGCAGATTTTAAAGACCTTAAGAAACTCTGCCTTAAAGCATCTAAGTAGCACTATCTCTAGGTAATTATATACATGCTAAAGAACTTTAAGGTAGTAATAAGCTATCTAAGTAAAAACTATAAGCTTTATATTCTATACATCTAGCTTATATATAGATGCCTTTTTAATTTCTTAGAAGATATAACTAGCAAGCTTAGAGAAGATACTAACAGTATTAACAGTAACAAGTAGCTAGACGTTGTTTAGGCTGCAGTAAATAAAGGTTGTGCAAAGTTATTAAAATACTACATAAGAATAAGTAGAGATTAGAGTTTTTTTTTTAATTATGTATTAATTCTAGACTCTACGTAAAAGCTAACTGCTTATAAAGTACTGTTATTACAGTTTACTATTATAGCTATATACTAACAAGATCTAGGATAAGTTGTAAGAAGTTTATTAAAAGTATACTTACTGTTAAGAATTTTTAGACTATCTAGACTGCTATAATAGTACTAAGACTAAGAGTAATAGCCTAGTCTCTAACGCTATCTTAAGGTAATTGTTAGAAGGTAAATAGTTTTGTAAGCTAGCTACACTAATTTAATTACAGTTAGCAAGCTTTTCTATATATAGTTAAAGTTTAACTTTTAATACAGATAAGAATATAGGCCTAACTAGATTTAAAGAAGAGTCCTATCTAAGTATACCTTGTATTTTATTAGGTAACAGCTTTAATATCTTAGAGTAGTAAAAGTTAAATAAAGCTTCTTATCTTTATCTTGTATAAGTTGTAAAAGATATTCTAGTAGTACTTATCTTACAAGTAAGAGTAGAGCAAGTATTTAATACTGCTAGAGACGTGCTTAGAGATTAGAAGCATAGACTTTCTGCCTAAGCTATTTAAAAGATTATAATCCTAAAGGATTTAATATTCTTAGAAGCTATAGTAGAGAATAACACTCTACTTTATAATAAAGTAGATAATCTTCTTAAGTTGCCTGCCTGCATTAGGCTAGTAGGTAAGATTAGAATTAATATTAAGAGCAAAACAGATAAAGATATTAAAAAGGTTAGCCTATCTACTCCTTTACAAAGAGAACAGCAGCTATAGAAAAAAGTAAAGCCTATATAATATAGAAAGTAGCTGTTATTAATAACTGTAATAACTAGTTATTTAACACGTAGAAAATCTAAACTAAAATTACTAAACTTAATAATAAAATTACACAACTATTCTAAATTAAGAAATAAAGTTAAGCTACTATACTATATTTATATTAGTGTAGATATAACCTTACTAGATACTTTAAACTTAACTCTAACCTAGGTCTGTGCAACTTAACTCTTACCCCTACTTATACTAGAAGTACTTCTACCTAACCTTTACTTCTAGCCTGTGCAACTCCTACTCTACTACTACTCTTAGGTCTATGCAACTTTAACCTTACTCCTACTTACTACTAGGTACCTTATACTTATTTACTAGCTTACTATCTAAGAAGGTTAGTCTTGCTCTTTCTAGGCTATTCTGTGCTATTCTGTGCTAGAATACTCTATACTAATATATTACAAGGTAAAAGCAAGGCTAGTATAGCTAATCTAGAGAAGTGTTCTCTCTTAGCTAAGATTAATACTTTTAAAGCTAAGATTGCAGCTCTAGAGAGCTATAGAGCTAGAGAGACTAGTTAAGTAAAGCGCACTACTACTAATAAGATTAACAAGGTTAAGTATAAGAAGAACAGTACTTTTTTGTGCACTTCTAAGCTGTAGTGTAGTAGTATAGTATCTAGTAGGCTATTCTATACTATATTACAGCATAGTAGTGCTTTTCTTAGTGTTCTAGTTGATAGTAGCTCCTTTAGAGCTTTTACTAGTATACCTGCTCTTATAGAGCATATCTTTAGTTTTTAATAGAGTTCTTAATTATATTTCTAATCTTTATAACCTGCTATATAATATTATAAGCTACTCTAAGCTATAATACTCTATATACCTCTTAGATAAATCTAAGTGCTATTAAACACCTAAAAACCTAGTAAGAAAAAACAAGTAAAGGTACTTCTAGATTTTTATACTTAGAGTTTTTTAATATTTATAAGTCTATTCTCCTTCTTTTTAGGTAGCTAACCTAGCTGCCTTTTAGCCTATACTTCTGCAGGTTTCCTCTTTAAGAGTATTTTGTTGCTATTCTAAAACTGTTTAAGTGCGTTTAAAGAGATGTTTACTCTTAGCTCTTATAAGTTCTTAGACTTAGAGTAACTAACCTACTTAATATAATAAAGCTATTAGCTATTATTATCTTGTTTTCTTTTAATTATCCTTTTTACCTCTTATATATTATTGCTAAAAGTGTGCAGAGTATCTATAATTTTAACCTTTAAGTGTGCAATTAACTCTTTATAGTTAAAAGGCTTAAGTAACAACGCGTAGAATACTAAATATATTGCTTGTAAGCTTAAGAAGTCTACTTTAAACGCTGTTAGGCTAATCTAAGCTACTATGCACTCTAGTCTAATATACTTTTAATCTAGCTTCTGCTTTAGCCTAGTAGACTTTATATAGCAATTAGAGATTATAACTTAGTCTCTAATTTTAAAAGGCATAGCAAGCCTACTTTTGTTCTAGTATACCTCTTAGTAGGTATTAGCAGTAATAATCTTGCTTTTATACTCTTTTTATATTTCTAGAACCTTTATAGCAACCTGCCTTCTTAAGAGTAATTCTTTCTGCCTAAGAGGTATTATAAGCTAATCTGTACTGCAAGAAGCTATTCTATAGTTTACTATAAATAGAGTGCTCTTTATAGTTGTGTGTATGCTGTTATTATATATAAACTCTGCAATTAATATCTACAAAGCTTAATTGTCTTGTTCTAGAGAATAGTAGCACTAAAAGTACTATTCTAGAGTTTAGTTCTGTCTTTTAGTCTGTCTATCTATCTAAAAGTAGTAAGTAGACAACAAGACTCTCTTTAAGTTAAAGTAGTGCTAAAATATATCCTAATATTTAGTATTTATTAAGAGACCTCTGTTTAAGATTACTCTTTTAAGTACACTATAGAGTTAAATTACTTCTTTAATCTAAGCCTAGGCTAAGTTAATACTATCTTAGTCTCTTCTTGCAGGTATATAGTGTGCTATTTTTATAAGTTAGTATACTACTACAAGTATAGCGTTATATATAATACTATTTGTCTTACTTAGTAGTAGTTTAGTAATAAAATCTATTATTACTTCTTACTATACTTAATTTAGTAGAAGAAAGGGCGCTAGTAAGCTATAAGGCTAATACTAAGTAGGTGTTAACCTCTTACAAGGTATATACTTGCAACAGTACTGTTCTATGTCTGCTTTTATCTCTTTCTATTAATATTAGCACTAGAGCTTCTCTAGTATCCTTCTTATACTAAAATAACTAGCAAGCAGGCTGTTATAATACTTTTCTATTATAAAGGCCTTTTCTTTTATTATTATAAGTTTAAGCAGCTTTTTATATAGATTACTAGGCTACTGTATAGTATTATAGCTTTTAATTAAGTTGCCTTTACTACTTATACTTGCCTTATTAGATTCTGTATTAATTACTTTCTTAGCTGCTTTTAGAGCCTTAGGTAATTGTCTTTCTACCTTTAGGAATTTACTTAGAGCTAGCTTTGTCTCCTTTAGTAGAGTTTTTAATTTAGTTAATCTAGTAAGTACTGCTAAGATTTGCAAGCTAGTATCTCTTTTGCCTGCAAGCAAGTCCTTAAAAGGCTATATAAAGGCCTTATTATATTTTTAAAAAAGATGTTATACTTCTAATATATAATTAGGTTGCTTTAATAAGCTATTAGCTAGATTTGTACTTCTTAATTAGTAAAAGAGTATAAAATTATACTAGCTTAATACTAAATACAACCTTACTTATTTATTGTTTAACACCTTAGTTTTTATAAACTATTTAAAGTTTATATAGTCTGTAAGAATATTAAAATAGATTCTCTAGAAGTAGTAGCACTAATACTTAATACTGCTAACTATTACAAGCAATTTCTAGTTATATGTGTTGTAGTTGTACTCTGCAGCAATTAACTTGCACAAGTAGAAGTCTACTAGTTTCTACTAGTCTTCTCTTCTAGGTTCTAGGCTATACTAGCTTAGAGTACCTAATATAGCACTGCTTAACGCATTAACTTTAAGTCTAGTCTTTTTCTCTTTTTTAAAATATGCAAGGATAAGAACTCTTAAGAATGTATTTTTTAGCTAATTAAACACTTTAACTGCCTTTAGCAAGAGCTATAGAGATTAGCTTTTTTTTTTTTTTATAGCAGGGCTGCCTTAGGCCTGTCTTGCTTCTTTCTTAGTAAGAAAAGTTAGTAGTAAGACTATGCAGCTAAATCTTATAATAAACTAGCAATAGTAGTTTATAAATCTAATAAACACTTAGATATTACACACTATAACTAGTAATAGCTAATTTTAGATTATTTTAACTTGTTGTAAGTTAATACTTATCTCTGCAAGTAAGACAACATATCTAAAGTACTCTGTGTACTAAGTGTACTACTTATACTTTAAAAGCTTAATAAATAGCTTGTAGTTGCATAGTCTTCTAAGTACTTCCTTTATATAGAGTATATACTCTTCTTCTGTATTAGAAAAGATTAAGATGTTATCTAAGTATATAATACAGAATATATTAATTAAACCTAACAAAGCTTTGTTAATATACGCTTAAAATTGTGCAAGAGTGTTAGTAAAGCTAAAGAGTATAACTTTATATTTAAAATAGCTATATCTTGTGCAAAAAGCTATCTTCTATTTATTTCCTTCTTTAATTCTAATTCTGTAGTAGGTATCTTTAATATCTAACTTTGAATATATTTTTACTTATAAAAAACGCTTTAAAGATTTAGATATTAAGGGCAGAAAGTAGTAGTTTTTTATAGTAACCTTATTAAAGCCTTTATAGTTAATATAAAGGTGTAAGCTGCTATTTTTTTTTTTTGTAAAGAGTATAGAAGTACCTACTAGTAATCTTAAGTGTTATATCTAACTTCTTGCTATAAAGTTAGTTAAGTACTTTTACAACACTACTAACTTAGCTTCTAAGAGACTATAAAGCAGTTTAAAAGGCAAGCTCTTGCCTTCTGCTATATAAATAGCTAGGTTGTTTAAACTATGTTTAAGAAAGACTTTTAAGTTGTCTTCTAATATAATATTAGCAAACTTAGCATACTATAAGAGAAGGTAGTCTATAATAGTTACTTGTAGCCTACTCTAGCTTACAAAGTTAACAAGGCACATATATACCTTTACTATAGAGTTATATATTATACTCTTAAACTCTTTAGTATCTTTAGTAGCAACTAGTTAGAAAAGAAGCCTTTCTTTAGTCTTCTTTCTTTTAAACAGTATTTGCTTTGTAATATAGTTTAGTTTAGGTTAACACATATTAATCTAAGGTAGACTAAGGTACACTTAGTACTTTTTTAAGTCTATAACTATAAATAGTATCTCTTAAGCTTTTTTATTACCTTTAAAGTTAGTAATAGTAGTTGTAACAGTAGTAGTGCTATATACATATACATTGCTACTATTTACCTCTTCTACTAACAGCTTTAGTAAGAGATTAACTTAGAGATTTTACTTTTTTACTATTATTACAGACAGTAGGTTTAGCTAAGAACCTCTATTAACTAGATACTCTATTATATCTAATAATCTTATAACTGCTTAAACTATAAGCAAGTGTACTAGTTAAGAGTATAGTACAGTATAAAAAGTGCTAAGGTCTTTACTCTTCTAAATATAAGAGATATAGGCAAGAAAGTAGACCTTTAGTCTTTTTGCTTTTTTTCTTTTCTTAAGTCTAACTCTTTAACAGGTTTCTTAGACTTTTTAGGATGTAGACAGTTTAGTTAGTAATATCTAACTTCTTTATAATCTTAACAATAAAAAGCTAAGGTCTTTAGCCTTAGTAGCGCTTATTTAGCTTTTTTTAAGCTGTTATAGCTTAGACTGCCTTTTTTTAGCTTTTTTAAGGTCTTTTTGCCCCCTTGCTTGCCTTTTAAATCTTGTTTGTGCCTGTCTTGCTCTTTTACAAGCTTTTTATCCTGCGCTAGCTTTAAGCAATTCCTTTAGCAGTATATAATATTAGCAGCCTTTTTTATCTAAGTAAGTATTGCGTAATAGTCTTTTAGTAGTATAAACAACTGCCTTTAAATATTATTAAGCAAGGCATAGAGATAACCTATTACCTAGAGCTTAGGTTTATAGGTATTACCTAACTCTTCTTAGAACAGTCTTATATAGTCTAATAACTCTGTTAAAGTACTATAAGAGAGTATATACACTTTATTTAAAGCTTTATATACTTACTACCTTTACTTAAAGAGAGTTCTTAGTAAGCTTAGTATAACTACTTTTATAGCTTCTTAGGTAGGTTCCTAGAGAAAAAAGATTCTCTGTTAATCTACTTTATGTGCGCCTTAGAGAGTTTTTATTACTTCTAAGATATATTATATACTAAAATTAACTTTTTATATTTCTTATAAAAAGTTAGCTAGTAGCCTATAAAAATACCTTTTATAGTTATACTTCTAATAATTATAGTCTGCCTTATTGTATTTTAAAAATATATATAAGAGCTTAGGTTAAAGAAAGCTAGTAGTTAGCACTGCTAGTACTATAACAGTTACTGCAAGACTGTTGTAGATTATGTTAAGCATAGTTAGGTTACTTGCTAGGAACCTAGCTTGTAACTTCTTAAGTTATACTACCCTAAGCTACTTTGCAGCTTGTTTATACTATGCTTCTAGCTCTTGCAGTTTAAAGTCTAGCTTGTTAAAGACTAGCTTCTTCTAGTTTATTATAGGCTCCTGCAGAGTATTTGTTGCTACTTTACCTACTTATAGATAGTTTTAAGCTAAACTAGCTAGTTAGTTAGAATTTATTTATGTAGAAGATAATAAGCCCTCTTTTAAAGCTCTTGCTGCTATCTGTCTAGAAGTTTAGCTCTAAAGCCTTTAAGGCTGTCTTTCTAAGGACTCTAGAGTTAAGTCTTCTGTAATTAGGCTTGCACAAGAACTTATAGTTAAATTCTAACAAGGTACTTTTCTATATAGGAGCAAACAGAATGTTAGAACCTGTATCCTAGGGGCACAGAGAAGAGTAAGGTATTAAGGCAATAAGTAGTACAATATCTAGAGATTAAGTACAGGTTTAATTAGTAGATAGTAGACTGTTTGCTGCTAAGCAAGAACAGGGCAGAAGACCCTTAGTCTTTATAGTAGGCCTTGCCGTTTAGCCTTACAGCCTCTATAAACCTAGAGAGCTAATACTAAGTATAATACTTTTTATAACAACTTTATTATATAGAAAGAAGCTATAGTAAAAGAAAGTAAAGATTTAGAAAAGCTAAAGGTAGTAGCTATATAGGCTGTTTATAAGACTGCTTAGAATAACCTTTGTTAGTTAGTTTATACCTTAGTAAATATAGTATAAGTAGCAACTATATAGCTTAAAAAGGTATTAGCTACTAGTATATTACTCTATTAGTACTATGTCTAGCTTATTACTAATTAGGCCTTAATAAAAGTAATAAAGGCACTTACTATATAGGTAAGATCTTTATAAGATAAAGTAGTAGAGCTTAGGTATAGTATTTGTGCACGCTGTATACACCTTTAGGCTGTGCACACTAAAACAACCTTAGGCAATAACTAAAAATAAAGTAATAAAGCTATATATAAAAGCTATTATATTAAGATTTTTTATAGTAACAATCTATTAAGTTCTATAGTACTTACTTTATTACTACTTTTTATTTAGATATATTGTGCAGCTACTATATATAGTAACTAGTAGAAGTGTTAAAAAAGGTAACGCCTTAACTATAACCTAAGTAGCATTATATATATACTGTTTTTTAGTAGCTAGCTCTATAAGAGGCTTTTATAAGGTCTTATACTTACTTATTTAAGTTAATTAGATAGATTTAGCAACGTTAGCTTTTTTTTTTCTTTGTTATTTTTTAGCCTTCTTAGTAGCTTCTCTTAGAGCTTTTTCTTTCTTTGCCTTTACTTATTCTACCTTTTACTATTGCTTCTACAGCTTATTTTAAAGCTTTTTTTATACTTTAATATTCTTTTTATAAGCTTTATTTACTTTTTTCTATAGCTTTATTTCTTTATTTATCTTATAATACTTTTCTTCTTTATAGACCTTTTATAAAGACTAAAGAACAGCTATACTCTTATACTCTTTATCTTGTTACAAGTTAAGCTTTCTTTGCTTTTACTTAGAGAGCTTTTGCTGCTAAAGTATATTATAAAGACCTTTGTTTTTAAGCTATATAAGCTTTATAGTAGTAGAAAAGTAAGAAATAGTATACCTTAGCTACTAGACCTTTTCTAAGTTCTAATCTTCTACTACCTTATCTAGTATTTGTATAGCTTGTTTCTAATTGTTAGCTAGCACTAAGAATAGTGTATAAAGTAGCTACTTGTGCTTTTTCTTAAATCTATTAATAATTACAGCTATATTAAGTAGTAATAGGTCTGTAACTTTAAAGGACCTAAGAATAAAGCTTAGAGTAAAAGTAGTTATCTAAGTACTATAGAATAAGCAGAGAAAGTTACGTTTAGTAACTCTAGCTATTACCTAACTACTGTAAAGGTGTTTAGTAAGCTGTTTAAAGTAGCTTGTTGCTAGAGGTAAGAACAGAGCTATATCTAATAGCTACAGCGTATAAGTACTATAAAGTAGAAATACTAGTAGTAGTATTCTATTATAATAGTAGTATTTAATAAATCTCTAAGTTATATGCAAGCTATAGCTATCTACTATAAGTAGTTGCTAACTTTAGTATACTTTCTTTTAAGTATAGCAATTAAATACTTGTTCTAACTAGGTAAAGCTAACTTTATTATTTATCTAGCCTAAAGGAGTTGTACTAAGAAATACTAAGTGTTTTTCTGCGTCTAGATCTACTACCTAGGTTAATTATAGTATATTAGGTACTCTTAGGTATAGTATAGCTAGAGGCAGCTATAAACTATTAGCGCAGACGCTTGCAAGTATTAATACCTATTACCTATTACTATTTTACAATAGCTAGCAATGCTTTTTTAACTCTATAGAAGCTTAGCTAAACACCTATTTAGTATACCTATTAAGTACTCTAATTAAAAAGCTCTTTTTATCTATATTATATATATACTATAGCTTAATTAAGTATTTATTTATTTTAGAGTGTACAAGGTTAAAAAAGTAAGTATACTTCTTATAGCTATTAGTGTAGAAGTATTAAGCGTCTATAGCATTACTTTATTTATATAAAAGAGTGTTGTAGTAATAGTTAAAGAAGTAAGTAACTTACAAGTTAGAAACCTTCTTTATAGCTAGTTTAAAAGCTATATTTTATACTATTTACCTTATAAAAAGTAGGCCTTAATTAGTAAGCTCTTCTATAAACTTATAAAGCTTTTTCTTATATATAGAGTAGAGTTTGTATAGATTTAAATTAGCTTCTGCACACAACGCAACTATATATTAGCAATAGCAAGATAAAGTTATATAGTAAATATTATACTTTTTTATAATTACTTAGTATAAGAGTTAACCTTCTATATCTACTATATCTGCCTCTGCAAGCGCTTTTTTAAGCAATATTATAGCATAGAGATATTATATAAAAGAGTATAGTGTATTTTTAGTAAGAGTGTGTACAGCTTAAAGGTATGCACAGCATGTATAGATACTATAGATAGTAGTATTTCTATAGGCTTTAGTATTTAAAGCTCTATAATAGAGCGCTAAAGGCAAGAGCTTAAAGAAGTTAGTTGCTAAGAAGGTATTAGCTAATTTAGATACTCTTCTAGGCAATGCTAGAGATAAAATAAGTTATATTAGTAAAGGCTTAGCTTAATTACTATATATATAGTAAGGTAGAGTTTTTTTTAATTTTCTTATCTAGGTTAAAAGTGTTAAGTCTTTAGCTATTAAGCTGTAAACTGTTAGACTCTAGCTAAGCTAACAGTAATAATATAGTACTACTCTAAGCCTGTACTTATAGTCTATAAGTACTATTAACCTTTTTAGTACTTATTTAGCTTAGCAGCTTAGGCTAGGTTCTAATAAAAAGAGTTTTAGTAAAGTATAGTTTTTTTTTACTTTTTTTAATACTAAGATATACTTATTTAAACTATTACTAATTGTCTTCTTTTTATAATTTAATCTAATTAGATAACTACTTTAAAAGAGTTAGTAACTATAGATACTTATTATAAAACACTTTTAGCTTATTAAAAGTATTCTTAAAGTTCTATAAGAACAAGCCTAGTTCTTTAAGCCTACTTTACACTACCTAACAACTACCTAACTTAGATCTGTCTTCTAACTACTTCTTAGTACAGTCTTTTCTAAGCTTCTAGGTATAAAAAGAGAAGTCTCTATATAGTTTAGTTAGATAGTTTTAAAGTATCCTTTTATACAAGACCTATAGGAATAGAGATCTAGTCCTACAGTTTATCTTAGTGCTTCTATATACCTTGTAGCAGATACCTATACCTTTTAGACTCTTTTAGCATTCTGTGTTAATACATATAGATACTTAACGTACCCCACGGGCGAGTCGCCCACACGGGCGAGTTGCCCACTTTTGCCAAGACCCCACCAAACTACCCTACCTACACAAATGCCTTGCCAACAAGCTCAGAGAGACGCGTTAAATGAATGTTAGATACAGCTTGCGCTTCAAGCTCTTAAAAGAGACGCGAATCTGTCCTAGCGACGCGCTGCAGCAATCTATGGCGTTCCTCGAAAGACACTATCTGATTGACACGCAGGACGACCTTTACGCGCTGATACAATGCCCAACTCGCGAGGACTAGACAACAATGAGGAGCAGGTGATTGTTAAGCATATACTTGAGTTGGACGCGCGAGGATTTGCCCCCCGCCTGTCAGCTGTGGCTGATATAGCTAATTCTCTGCGCGCTGAGCGCGGTCTGGGCTATGTTGGCCTAAACTAGCCCAGTACGTTTGTTAAGCGCCAACCAGAGCTTAAAGTGAAGTTCAATCGCAAGTACGACTACAAGAGAGCCCTCTGCGAGGATCCTGAGGTGATCCAGGGCTGGTTTAGCCTAGTAGCCAACATCAAAGCCAAGTATGGCATCCAGGATGACGACACCTACAACTTTGATGAGACAGGCTTCATGATGGGCCAGATATCCACTAAAGCAGTCGTCACAGCTTCAGAGAGACGAGGACGACCAAAGCAGGTCCAGCCAGGCAATCGGGAGTGGACAACAGTCATTAAGGGCATCAATGCTAAAGGGTAGGCTATTCCGCCCTTTATCATCTTCCAGGGCTACAACCACCTCTCAAACTGGTACAAAGAAGATGATCTGCCCTATAATTAGGTTATTAGGGTCTCTGAGAACGGCTGGACTACCAACAAACTTGGTCTTGACTGGTTGAAGCATTTTGACGCGCATACAAAGGAGCGTACTGTTGGCAGCCACCGTCTGCTAGTTATTGATAGTCACGAGAGCCACAACTCGCTAGATTTCTAGGAATACTGCAAGGATAACAAGATTATCACTGTATGTATGCCTCCGCATTCATCGCACCTCCTGCAGCCACTTGATGTGGGCTGTTTTGCCCCTCTGAAGAAGGCGTATAGGCGCCAAGCTGAAGACCTTATGCGCAACCAGATTAACCACATCACAAAGCTTGAGTTCCTGCCATGCTTCAAAGCAGCCTACAATGCTGTGTTCACCTCTAGCAACATCCAAGGAGGGTTCCGAGGCGCTGGACTAGTCCCCTTTGACCCAGAACGGGTCATAATAGGCCTTGATGTGAAGCTGCGCACTCTATCACCACAACTCCCTAACAATAATGAGCCCTGGCAGTCGCAAACCCCTAGCAATACCCTAGAACTTCAGTCGCAATCAACTCTGATTCGAGAGAAGTATAAGAAGCAGCAGGGCAGCTCACCTGATTCTGTGCTGAGCGCGCTTGAGCACTATGCAAAGGGGGGAGCGATTTTATCGCACAAGCTAGTTTTAGCGCAACAGGAGAACGCTGAGCTTCACGCAGCTCTAGCAGCTGCCACAGAACGTAAATCGCGCAAAAGAAAGCGAATCCAGAAGGAAGGGACGCTTACAGTTAAGGAAGGGCAGCAGATAGCAGCTCTAAAGGAGTTTGGGGCGCGTAGTGATAGTAAGAAGTTAAAAAAGCGTGCGCGCGCTGAAGTAGGTGAGACCTCCCAACAACGCTGTGGACAGTGCAATCAGACTAGACATAACGCGCGAACGTGCAAGAATAATGTAGAAGTAGTCTCTGAATGATATTCTAAGCTGTACTACACCTTGCAGCGCCAGAGTGTGGTGTTTTGGGCTATAATAGGGTGAGGTTTGGTAGGGTCTTGGCAAAAGTGGGCGACTCGCCCGTGTGGGCGACTCGCCCGTGGGGTACGTTATAAGAAAGCTAAAACGTTACTAGTCTAGCTGTATTGTACCTACTTGATTCTAGGCATATTTATAAGAAGAGATCGTCTTCTACTACTCTAAGAATGTTAACAATTTGTTTAGGTTAGAAGTTAGGAGATACTGCAAGCCAATTTACAAAGGTGAGGGCATTGTAGCTATCGATAACTACAGCGTCCAGTGCTTGACTAACTAAATCTACGGCGAAGCCAACGATGGGACATTGCACATGATAGCTTTTATTGTTTAGGCTTTCTTTAAAGATCATTCAAAACCCTCTATGTCATCTGTAAATGACCGACAAGATGTAAGCTACATGAATTGGCACCAAGGGGGTGAGGAATCCCTTTACCGCTACGTTGCGTGCATTCTTTTGATCGATCATGATTGCAAGGATGCTGATGCTGGCAAAAGTGGCATTGGGCTGGCGCTGGTGTACGTCGCTGGAATAAATCATGAGTGTTATAGAAGCCTAACGACTCTAGAATAAGGTTCTTCTAACTGTTGAAATGGCTGGACTGATAGACGATAAAGGCAGTCAATAAACCACATCAACGACTTCGTGTTTCAGTCTGCCGTAAGGAAGATCGTTTCCATCACGACCGCCTCTACCCCTATGCGCCTAACCAACGAACCATAAACATCAAAAGACGCCTCCGTTGCAGACTCGTGCCGTTCGATAACCGAGTTGTGTGAGCTGCTTACTCGCTTGGCGCATAGTGTCTTCCGACGTCCTATAATCAATTCACCAGTGTACTCAGTTTGCAATCCTTCGCTAACCAGCTCAGGAACTTCGAGAGATCCCCAAGTACAGGGCTGACTTGCTAAAGAAGGTTGGTGATGCACGGAGGCTGCGAGAATTGAGAATAATTTCTGTGGCACATAGGCGTCGAGGCTGCAATGCAACAGTCATGACATTACAGACTTCTGAGAAGGTGGCTCGTGGCTTTTGTTCCCCAGGCAAACGCAGCCTGCCAACGCGGCACCCAGTGGTGAGAGGCTCCATACACCAAGCACCAGTCAGTACAGGTACACATTGTTCTCGACTCCATAAATCTCTCCAAACGCGCCAGATAGGGTAATGGTGTAGGCCCTGAAGAACACCCTTAGGACACAACGCACTGGCGATAGTCAGTGGATGATAGGAACAGAAATCGACTAGTGTACTTTTGACTTCTTGCTAGTTGGCTTGTGACCGGGAAAAGAAGCACCTCTTCCATGCATTTCGTTTTGTAGTCGTCTTGTTTCTTCAGACCTGCGTTTGTCGGATTCCCGTGGTTTGCTCAATGTAAATTCGTTTGTTTCTCTTCCTTTCGTGTTTTTGGCAGACGTTGCGCCCGACATTTTCGCTGAGGCCCTCAAAGGATAGTCTTCTTGTATGACCACACAGGCTCTTTGTATGCCTTGCTCCAAGCATGGCATTGACGCAATATTCAACGTGTCCACGCGTGATTCGTGGAACGCTCACACCGACAAGTGGATCGTCTGTGTCGCGTCGCTTCCGAGTGGAGACCCACGTGCCTCAATCGCTGACCTGCAAACGTGCTACATGTCCAAGTCATTGTTTGCAATCAAACTCTTGGGCCATTCAATATGATATCGTCTGAGCATACTAAAGCAAACTGAGGATCGTGCTTATATCGTGAGAGACTTTCGATATGATACGTGATTCGGGAACGTAGCAGGGTCTGCTTCATCTCGCGTATCTCTATGCTAATGGCGCTGTCGAACGACTACCGATAGAAGCATTTGTATCACGAATATTGCATCGTGTAGGATTGCTTATGCGGGTTGACTAAGGCAGACGATGGTGTTGGGTGACGCGATGAGCCTCTGGACATCGTGGACTTGCTGAGTTCCTCCGTGACATGAGAAATTCTTCGGCTTAGGTGGCTTCTTGTTGACAGCGTGCATAGGGGGTAGCTGCTGTTGCGTCCGCCTTAACGCAATCGACTGTGCAGCTCGAAACGTTCATCGTCTGTGTCAATCAGCTATGTTCTCACTCAGCCTTCCATCGCATGCGGCTTGCACATGGAAGAGGTAGCTCACACACGTATAATGCTCAGGCAACGCCGATGTCAACGGGGTGACAGGTCCGCTCGATTCCTTTGGTGGCAACTTTCAGATAAGAATCTGGTAGACGAGCGCAGCTAAGCAATGTGTTTGGGAAACTTTGAGGGTCGTTTCGTTAAAACCTCTTGGATATTTGATTGTGTAAGTGAGTTGTGATGGGTGGAAATGGGAAGAAAGAGTGGGTGAGGGCCGACGAGAAGTAAGGCAGGCTGGCTCGTTAAGTGCTAGCCGAAGTTGACGCACTAGCTAAGCTTGTGACACCACTCTGACCTTCTAGAGCCTACGAACAGTAAGAACGTAGCAAGGGTCATCCATTCTCGCCCTTCCGCGTGGTACGGTCACATCGGCAGTGAGAGCTCCTTGGCACTTGGCTCGCGACTCGCGGCTGGCGAGAGGATGCAAGCGTCGTCGTCCATCGCTCGCCTTCGCACTGAAAAAAGATGTACTGGAGAAATGTATTCTACTATCAAGGAAAATCTGCCAGGGTATTCCCTTGGTACTCTATCGTTGGCATGATGATGCATTCCCACAGACATCCTTCTAAGGCTGCAGACGTGATCCCAACGATCGAACAGGCTTCGCCTATAACCACCTTAACACGTGCAAACATATGTGATATGTAGTGACGGCTTTCTAATCAGAGTTGAAGCGGAAATTGGAAATCAAGCGACTAGATACGGGGGGCTATCGAGCAAGAGTAAGTGGAGCTTATCTTCGACGTGCTCACAAAGTTTGGGACCGATATTAGTCCAATTTTGTTAGGCGACCCAATGCTGACGGGATTCTCTCGTTCATATACTCACCATCTCCCATTGACTCAAATGTACCACTCTCATCTCGTGCTGTAACCCATGTTCTTTGCAAAGAGTCTATTCAATCACTGGGCAGTCAGCCGGCAAATTTCACTGTAGACCGCCAACGCCACTAACAAGCTGAGAGAAATCTCGCTCAAGGGGGGAATTCACCATCATTGTTGCTTTCGTAATACATACATCCAGTAAGACTTGGACCCAAGCACTTCCGAATCCAAATGTGCTGACTCGATTGGACTGACCTTCCTACAGACGTGATATAGCCCGATCAAACCGATCATGTCAGTAGCCAATGGTGTGTTCGATGATGAGCTTCTCGAAAGAATCAAGAATAGCCTCGAGGCATGCTCGGTTCACCGAGCCAGCATATGTTTCCGATCGATAACGTTTGGCACAGACCGAATGACGACGACTGAATACAAACGGATATTGACTTGGGAGACTCAGGGAGGAAATTCCCGGACAACGCTTGTCACAACGCCCACAGATGAATTATTCCACGTCGCTTCAATCACCAAGATACTGGTGGGCACTGCAATAACTCATGCCATCGAGGTCAAATCTGAGCAGGCTACCAACAACAATCCGTGGGCAAAGTTCAAAGGCATCCGGGAACTACCGATAAGGGATGTATACAACATGTATAAGGATACTTCCGAGTCTGAGATGGGAGTCATACCAGGGAACCCGACCGTATATGAGTTTCTTGTTCACTCTTTAGGTCTTCCGTCGTGTAACGATTACATATTTGCACCTGACGGAACACCACTGATGGAATTGGAGGAAGTTCTTGGTAGAGTACCTGATCTTCTGAAAAATGGGAAGACTGGAGATGAGCCAGTAAGATGGACTAGCTACAGTAACCTGAACTATGCATTCATTGCTTTGTTGATCGAAGCTTGTTGGGATGGAGGTCTAGCGGACTTCATGGAGAAGACGTTATTTTCGCCACTCAGGATGCAATCTACCTCCATCGGCTTCCCATCAAACCGTACCAAGGCGAGTGGGAGATGGACTGTCGATCAGCACAATGTACGACGGAGGGTCACAATTCCAGAGTATAGAGCAACCGGTGCGGAAGCTGCTGCTCTGGGAATGTACAGCACCACCGAGGATCTTGACAAGTTCTTTTCAACCTTGATCAACGCATCTCATCGCAAGGACCCTGTGGGTATGGAATATATCTCCAGAACTGTCGATACCTTGCTTCGCATGGAGAACAAGTATGTCGACAACTCAAAGCATTATACGCCGTTTGGCTTGGAAACGCATTTGAGTGGGTCGACTATCGGCGTCTTGTCAACGAGCGGCTTGCAATTTCCCGAAGAACTGTTTACTACGTATCCCGCGGTCCCAGGGTCCCCGGGAAAAGATTATAAGGTCCACTATATGGCAGGATCGGCAGTTGGATGTTCTTGTGCTACCGCGCTTCGTATTGATACAGGCCAAGACTTTGGGCTCACTGTCTTGACGGATACTTCAGGTCCTGTCCCTGTAGCAGATCATATCCTTCGCCTGGTCCTTCAAAAGTGGTTTGATTTGCAGAAGCCAGATTTACTCAGACGCCACTTACCAAAGCGTGACATTGTAAAAAAAATGATCGTTGAAGGAAAGAAGCACGCAATAAGAAATTGGCAGAACAAAGAAGAAGAAGAGAAGCGCCTGAAACGAACGGCCTACCCCGAGCCATTCGATATCCAAGGTACCTTCAAAGGGGATAGGATTAGTCAAACCCTGCGAGTAGTCAGACAATCTGACGGTATGTTGCAATGTGCCATAAGCGGTGCTGCCCCTGTTCCTGGAGAAGACGCACCGACATCTGGATATTTTGACCTATTCTGGAAAGACCAGACACATTTGTGGCTTTGCATTCCTCCGCATGCGTCTATCGATTGCCTGGACAATGGTGACTGGTCAAATCTACTGTTCGAAATACACCGCAGCGCAAGCGGTGCATTGAGTTTGAGCAGGAAAAGGAGGGATGGTACTATGGTATGGTACATACGACGCACGTGAGGTTCATCTGCGCTGTAACTTTAAAGCATACACTTTTGTGCATAGTGTGGGTTTAAAAGACGGTGGTTTTCTTGAATTACATGGAGATTGCGCATGAGTTCCACTCGCTTTACGAATAAAATAAATACAAATCACTCATCACCGGGCGAAACATTCAGCATTGCTAGCATATTTGTGTCAAGTACAGCTTAGGATTCTCGTCACAGCCTCTCGTCCATACTTGACCCCACCATCTCTTGAAGCGCAGTCAGGCTCGCCTGATTCGGATGACCGTCGGATGCGTCAATCGTCTTGACTCACAAAAGCAACAACGATGGCTGAGTACCTATTAAATTTTCAGTTGGGTTTCTTAAATAACGAAATGAGGAGTTGTCAAAAGATTGGCACTTACGCAGCGACTGCTCCAAAGTTTGTAGATTGGACAGTATGGGCGAAGAGTGAGTTCAAGACAGAAACAAGGACAATGAGACCAATTATTATGGTCAATCTGGCCACTTTACTGTGAACTAGTGTCAATGCCATAACAGGGAGCAGCTGCACTAAACATAAGCATGCTGCGACTGTCCCGAACTCTACACTCTTGACCGATGACGCTGCAAAGTAGGTAAAATTGTTGCTCCTTCCTGGTACATCCGGCTGTTTCTGATAAGCTTCGAACACGAGCGACTGAGAGATCTTACTTTTCTGAACAACTGGACTAAGCGAGGACGGCGTTCAATGAATCTCAGAAACCAGCTTCTTGGACTTGTCGCTATTGAAAGTAGATGCGCAGTCTCCTCTTCACAAATCTTTGCATCCCTTTTTCTGGACTGTTCAAACATTTGCGTGAGACTGGAACCCAATCTGGATCTCCCTTCTGCCTTGAGTCCAACGAGCACGTGTGCAGCAGGGTTCTCGGTTTTCTTGACGGCGCTGAATGCTAGGATGGCTTCATCTAGGCTGAGTTATTTCTTTATCTTGATAGTGATTGACATCTACGTACCATACGCTTTTAGCGCAACTTGTAATTGTGAGAGGAGATTGGGGTATGAAACACATGATGGTAAGCACACTTGACCCTTGATTTTGTGAACTTCGCATTCCAGCGTGGCTGTTATCTGGTCCTCCAAAGAAGCCAATCGCCTTTGAAGCGCCAGTATATTGATCAAGTGAAGTTTCTCGTAGCGTGGCACAACCCAGAGATCGCTATCCTCAATCATCACCTCTGCAGCCCGATTAAGAGGAAGTATGTGCTGTGGCTCGGCCATGGGTTCGCTATGAATTGTTAGCATTGCTTGTAGAACAAGTTTAATTTATCACAAGCAACACCCAGTGGCAGCAGGCGCGCGGTAAATCTTGTGCATGGCTGAAACATGATCTGCGTTGTCTCGGCGCTTAACCACTCCACTTACGCTTATGGTTTCGTACAAGCCAGCCAGTATGGCTTTAGGTCAATTGAAACAGCATTAATAACAGTTTGAAGGGGACGCTAGAGGTGCGCAGTGTGGTAGAATATATTTTGCTTCTCTAGGACTAATATTCGGTTTGGCGCTACCATGTTGCCGCTTAGCTAACGCCTTACACCAGCCCGACCAAATCCCCTAGGCTGCATAGCACATGTAGATTACTAGAACTATTATGAATTACCAGGCTTGGCCCCGAATCCTCCAGTACCAAATTTGAAGATCGATTCGGCAACAGGTAACTTCCACGGCTACATCAGTATGGACGAAACGTATGGTCTTCAGAAGTCAAGTTTCAGTACCCTGAATCTGTCGCATTCTGAACATACCGGAGATTGAAGAGATATGCAGGAATGGTGGCATCGGGTAGACTACGGTACATAAATTGCAACTGTGCCTCAGTAGGACTGGTTGTGCCGTTCCCACGACTTTTCAGTGCGACAACAGTGCGATAATTTTCTGCGCAGCCACGACCTAATCTTTTGTCGCCACAATGGCAATCTTCAACGATCTTGCAGTTGAGCTTCAGGAAGCCATTTGGATGCTGGTACTCCCCACTTCTCGTAGTGTCCATTGGATCGAAGTCGAGAGAATTCCACAAGGGCCGGCTTTCATACGCGACAGCATTCGTATGACTCAGAGCTGCAGATTTGATCGCATACCGGAAACTCGATCAGAGATTTACTACGGTCGGCAGCTGAATCTCGAATTCAGTCAGCGAGCCAAATCGGCCCAGAAAGACTCAAGGCCTTTCTTCAGCTATCTCCTTACCACCGTACCGGCTGCCATCGGGCAATCAAATTTTGTCGACAATGAGGGATCAGAAAGCGAATTGGCAAATGAGATAGCTTTCACCAGCCGTTTTCGGAAACTGTCGATATATTACCTGGTCACGACCCTTCTCTCGCTCTGTTGGCTGTCCCGCTTGATAGCACTGCGGCACATTAGGAGCAATCGAAACTGCAGTTGGCCTGTCCGTCGCAGCAGGGGGCAGCTATATCGGCTGCACCCAATGGAATTATAGGAGAAGCACTACAGTGGCGACATTAACTAGGGCCCGCTAGTTTCCTTGTATCATAACGGCTGGCAGTTGCTTCGTCCTCGTTTTCATGCACTGGATTTTGTCGTGTTCCATAGGGTCGAGCGACTTCACTTCTCAAACATGCACCCTGGCAATACTGGATTGACCAGACTGCGCATGGGACTACGTTTGCATGCTTTGATCGTATAGGCTTAGAGTGGCATCCATCCCGAGGCACTGTAGGCGGACGGAACGAGCTGCGATCTGGAAATATTCAAGCATTTGTCAACTTGATGCGGGGAGACCACTTCCCTACAAAGCTACACTGGCTAGTAGATGGTGTTCCGCGCCCAAATCGGATAAAGGACTATCCAGCTGTTGTTCAAAAGATCTTTGCTGGTCGTATTGCCAATGACAGAAGCGACGTCAAAAATCATCTGGATAGGCGCTGGAAATTAGGTAACAGCGATAGAGCACTGCTAGCAGGTTATCACCTTGAACAGGAGTTTGAGGCTAACTGACGCCGGTACTACATTGTTTTTGTTGTGCTCAGTCAGTTCCTAGAGGCAGAAAGGAAGGAGCTAAACAAAGCCGAACTCAGCTGGAGTGGGCCATTTCCTGACAGCGCAATGATGTGGCCTCAGACCCTTCAAGAGCCAGTACGGCTTGCCTACGATGCATGTAGAGATGGCTCGAATAACCTAAGAACGCTTGGGGATTTCTCGATTGTTCTCAGCTGGGAGCCCATTAGTTAGCATGTCCTGAGATGACACCTTAGTCTATCATCAATGCGCTCACATTTCGATTTGCGTAGCTCTTGAAAATTGGGTGAATGAGAACATGACACTGCGTGTTTCTACGTACACACGCTTCCACTGACAATGTGACTAAACCCCTGTATCCACTCGCCTATCTACAGTGAGCGCGGACATTTTTCATTTTGTCATTTCATTCCGTGCTTTATAATACTCTCGCTGCCACGGTCATCCAGGCAAGTTTCTTGCTTTCAGGCTTTGAAGACTACGAATAGTTGCTTCTATTTAAAAAAAAACCGTCGTTCACAAGCCGTGATAGACATTCGGGAGCACCATTGAGCTGTTGCAATGAGTCAGATTCTGAAGATGGAAAGAATTTGGGTTGATCCATTACCTTCCACAGGAGAAACGGCTCCATTGGGCTTGGTGAGCACGAAAGGCTCCGCTTTGAGCGCTGCCGGCTGAGTTTCGCCGTAATCTAGCGGAGTTCTTGCTGACCCAGTTCACAGCTCTCTCAAATCCGTTCTGCCCGCTCAGGAAGTCATCGACAGCCTGCTTGACCTGCTTTATACTTGTCGCGACAAAGGGCCCATACTGAACCGCGGGTTGATGCAATGGTAGGCCCGCACTCACGATACAGATCGCTTCTTGTTCTGCATCAGCCGCCACCGAAACACAAGTACTGTCACCATCCTTCTCAAATACTTTGCTACTAAACTGCGAACAGGCACGCTCCTCATCACTGTCGGGAATTAAGGTCAAACCATCCAGCACATAGCAGAAAGCATTCCATCCGCGAGGCAACGGTAGCTGGAACTTTCCATCCGGCTTCATAAAGAAGTCTGAGTATCAGACTGGCGTGTAGCTCAAGTCCCTCAGACTTTGCACACAAAAAGCCTGGTCACTGATGGCCTTTACGTACACTCTTCCCATATCGACCGTAGCTACAGGAATTTTAGCCGCCCTGAGACCTCGGTAGCGCGGCTCGCAGTACTTCAGCTTCTTCGGCAGATCGAAACAGAGCTATATACCAACACTATGTCCCTTCATTTGATCCTCGAGAGACATCTTCGAGTGGATAACGCTTCAACCAGCAGTCATGAACTCCAGATCTCCCGCATCGAACGCTCCACGGTTCCCTATAAAGTCCTCGTGGTTGATGCCGCCTTGTTGAATATAGTTGATGATTTCCTGTCGTCGGTGAGGATGATCCGGTGCGCTCGCATCGGCAGATTTACCAAACTCACTGGAGAAATGATCGAGCATGAGTAACCGGGTCAGTTTGGCTGATGTAAGCTCCCGATCGAGCGACGCACGCGCATGCCGGAACACTCTTCCAATTTGGTAGCATGGATGACTTGGGAAATCTCACGAGCAGTCGTAATCAAATATGACTCATCTGAGATCACAACAGACCTTAGTCGATCTGGAACACCACTGTGCGCGATTTCGGAATTCAAAAGAGAATTTGGTGCCTGAGATTCTAGAGTCGAGGATGCATGAGCATCGTAAACTCTAGGAGATCATCTTTGAAATCTTCAGTCGACATCTTACCCATTGCTCGTTCAGGGAAATATACATCAATGTTTGTTTGCGCAAGAAGCAGCTTACCGTGATCTTGGTCATTCTGCAGCACTGCTCAGCAATATAGGACCAAGCTCCTACTTGCTTAATGCTCTTTCCTCTCCAAAAAAGACTAATTCGGACATATCATCAACGTCTTGATAAGTTAGAGGAATTGTTCATCGAGCCGACCATTTTGGCGTCTCGTTCAGGTGCAGCGTAACAGCCGGCAAGGCAATGCTCCATTGCTGTATATCCTGTGATTTTGGGCTTGCATGGAGGATCATTCAAGTCCGAGCTTGTGCACATCATTTTCACCTACTTATAGCATACAAAGCATGACAGAATGATGCGCTATGCCAGCCATGCTCAAGCAATCCCTTCCTTGACACTGTTGAAAGCTTCGCGTGTTTCAGGGGTAGCTTATTGTTGAACCTTCCGCCAAAAAAGCTCATCAAAGTTATCTCTCCGTGCTCCCCAACTTCATAAGGGTCAAGCATGAGTAGAAGGATGTCATCGAGGTTAGGTCGGATTTTGAATTGGATGCAAATGGTACATTAACACAATTTTGCAGGCCTCTCGAAATCTTGTCTAGTTAGTTTGAGCTGCTACAGTTTTTGCAACACCTTAAGTATGTTTGACTTGTGGTGGATATTCAGCCTGCTTATTCAAATGTTTCATCACTCGAGGGGCTTTAAAAGCTTACTATACCTGGAATGTGTCGCAATATTAGATCAACTTAGCTGCGCCTCTTCCGAACTGATTATACCTCCTGCATATGAATGTAAGCAACACAGTAGGTATTTTGCACCAAAACTGAGAGTTGCATTCACGACATCATTAATTAGCTTCTTCATCCTTGTGTGACATCTAGATGAGCAAAGTCTCACCAGCTTATCAAACTCGAACACCTATCAGATCAGATGACGAGAGAGCCACGCAATACGGCCCCGATATTGACTCTACATTCAGCTATCTCTATCTTTTCTACGTTCAAGCAACATGCCCCTGGACCATTCTTTGCTACAGGCTTGTCTTTCTCGTATAGCAAGAGCGGCTTCGAAGTTTGAGGAGACTGGCAATGCGACTTGCTCGGTTAGAGGCAGTGAAATCTTTCCTTGACTGCATGTGTGTTAGTCCAGATCGATTCTTGAAATGATCAGGACTAACACCTACACGTGGTGAATGCTTCGGGACTAACCCGGCCCGAATCATTTGAGGGTGAACTAGTGGCTGTGTCTAGATACGCCACACGTCTGTCAATGTACCTTCTCTCTGCAACTAGCAAACCTGGCGCGGTAAATCACTCTCTCGATTCATGTAACTCAGCTCTTTGCATGAATCAGCAGGGATCGTCTTCTCACAAAGTCAAACCAGCTTTCGAGCGTCGTCTCGTTAGTCCCTTCACATGCCCTAGATTCTTGAGAGTAACCGCACAGCACTACCGTTTGCATTTCGGCCTGTCGTATTTTACACTGGAGGGAAAATCCTGGACATCGTTCCGCGCGTTTTCTCATCCGTTGTTTTGCGTTGCTTACGCTAGCGCATTAGGACATAGCTAACGGATTCACGGCTAATCTTCAATTACTATCTGCAGATACCTCGTACATGGGCACTCAGAAGATGCATATTCGAGCTGCTTGGTCGTCAAAGCTGAGGCGTTGAGCAGCCTTGCAGGAAAGCGCTGGCCACGATGATGCAGACATGACTTTACCCTTATTTCAGTGGCACAGTTCAGGCAGTGATTGGGTATGGTACAGAACTGAGACTGCCATAGTTACAGACTAGCATCAGCACGATGAAGTTTCCATATAGTAGAAAAGGTGGAGTGCTGAAGATGTGTAAGGTGACATTGGGGTTAAATAGGAGAAAGCTGAAAGGACGTACAAATCCTTGTCGTGAGGCCCAAAGTTTTTATTCCAACAAGGCGTGCGTTGACTGCCTATGATAACCGGCGCCCGCGCTCTGCTCCTCATATCGCAATTGTTGTTGCTCGACTACTAATCTGGAACTGTCTGGGTGACTGTATTGACAGCTGCCTAGATATACTCAGGTCCCGGGTCAGATAAGGCCTGAGAACACCATCCACGGCGTACATGCTGCAGACAGGATGTAGGCGAGCTGTTGTTACTCAAGCCGTTGCGCGCCTTCTCACTGGGCGGAATTTGGGGGTCGCTATGCTTGGAAATTCGCCGAAAGTCTGATACCGCAATTACCCTTATCCTGCTCGCTGGCCACAGTATTCTAACACAGCCTTCTGAGCAAGGTAACCAAACCAACGATATGAAGATGGTCCTTGATGGATAATGGGATCTTCTGACGCTGTCCAGCATCGTATCGTCTTCCTGTTGGCGCCGCTCTACTATTAATACCGGAACCGGCCGACAGCGACGCGCCTACGCATTCTAAGATCTTCCAGAACTTGGTGAATAAATGATTGAGGATTAGCATGTAGTTCATACATGATCGTTAGGGGAACCCCGTTGGCTTGGTCGCGCTGCGGCAGCCCCAAACTTTTTCCCCGCGAAACTGGGATCTGTGCTAGCACACAAATGGAGTGGCTGCCACGCAATTGGGAATGAATTCCACCATGTCCTAAGAGCTGCTGCGCCGCTGAACTTCCGTTCCTGACTTTCGCAGCCTCGAGACCGTGTCGGCGATGACTGCCTGTCGGGGCTGCCACCGCTTTTCCAGTCACGGCCCACGCGCTCGTTTCCTCGCTGTGTCCCACCTCCGCGAACGATGACCACGACCCCGGATTACACACTGCTGACCAGGATCTTACACGCCTCTGCGCCACTCGCTGTAGCAGCTGACGGACTGGGCTGGGCGGGCATTGATGGCACGCAGAATACGTTTATCGTCCAGTCTGGGCACGGGGCAGAATGCCGGCGCTCTGGCGTCAACGACCAGCCCACAGGTGTAGGTGATGAGTGCCCAATTTTTGCACGGCCGCTAATGCTCTTACTGCCTGACATTGTATCTTACATGTCTTTGTGCGAGTCTGACAGTAGTTGAGGGTCCATGTACAATACTTCGCAGTAGAGGATCTAGTATGACATGGGATAACATGTTTATGTCTGCTCTTGGAGTAATTCTGGCACATAGAACAAGAATGTTATAGACGCTACTGTCAAAGGGAAGATGCTATGATAAGTCTCCTGTGGCCTGCTAAACATGCATACCCTTAGTGCAGAAGTCTCAGAAGATCACAAGGTAGATGCTGGTTGCAGTATAGCACATGATCGTTACACTCGACTCTGCAGCCAATAGCCTTGAACGCAGACACAGATTGAATTACTGAAAGACTGGAGTAAGGGCTAATTTACGTCTGTTGGATGAGGACAAGAAGTTGACAGTAGCTCTCCTAGCACAATGAGGTTGAGACAGCGAACTCTACTAGTTGAGACTTTATTCCCAGCTCCACTGCGCAGCGGTCAATAACACAAAGCTTCTGTAGTCTTCCGGCTGTTTACCCAATAGTGCAACCTGCTCCTCATGCTGCGCCTCCGTCATTTTAAAACCCCTCTCCGCGAATGTCTCGTACATCAGTCGCATATCTCTTCCCCATGCTGGCCCAGCAATCTGCCCATAACCATGATCGAGTCCATCAAAGCCTGCTTGGTCGCTCAAAGTAGGTTTAATCTCCCGATTGAGTGCCTCCGACCACAATTGTGCTGTTTCATGGGCTGTGTACGTCTTTAGTTCGCCGACGTAGACCTTCTTCCCGCCCCAACGCTGACCGTCATCATCGAGCGCATTTGTTATCGCGAGTGCAATATCAGCAGCATCAACCCGGCTGAGGCCCTTGTCGCTCATTGGCACGTCGTAAATACCTCGCTCGAGGATTTGCTTTCTCGTCATCCAATCGTTATCAAAGAAAAGCGATGGCCCAAGTATCGTCCAGCTGAAGCCGCCAGGCGCTGCCCGTGGAGGAATGCCGTGTCGAATCTTGGCTTCCACAATGTATTTGACAAGTATATGAGCGGCAGATTGGCCTTGCAGAGAGCCATCCTTGATGGCACCGATACTGTAGTCTTCGCAGGCCGAGATGTAGACAACGTGCTTCACTGTTTTGGAGCGTTGAATGGCGTCAATGAAATTAGCTGATGTGAACAGCTCGTCTTCTCCGGTCAGTGTCAATGACACGCCAGTGACATTGTGCTTTATAAGCGTACACTCGACGAAATGGGGGTCTTTGATGTCGCCTTCTACAACATGGACTCGCGTTTTGTCGATCGTGTTGGGTAATGAAGCTTCTAATTTCGCAGCATTGCTCGTAGGTAGCACTATATGTGGCCTGGAAGGTAACGAGAGAATGGTTGGAACCAGGCGCCTGCCAATCTTGCCCGACGCGGCTGTTAAAAGATATGTTGGTGCAAAGGCCATGTCGACTCTGACGATTCTTCTTATCAGATTTGTGCGTGGCCATGAACTTATATTCTTGCTTTTGACATGCTGAAATGAACACGACGCGATTTGTAAAGGTGGTCGTGCAATTTTGTAAGCAGGATTGATTTTAAGGCCCGCAGTGCGGAGATATGCAGAAATCATGAAGGCAACATCATAGCCCTGCAATATGAGGATTACACATGCAGGCAATGTGCAACTAGTTGTGCTAATTTGTACTCTGACCTAAACTACATGCTCTTTCGATTAATGAGCACATCTGAGCTCTTCCAATTTCTTCTTTTGGCGACCAAAGCTGTCGAAGTTTGACCTGTCCAGCCACAGTTCGAAACCTCTCTTCACCTCTGGCCATTCCGAGTCTAACATGGAGAACCAGCATGTATCACGACTGCGACCTCGCACAATCATGTGCTGCCTGAATGTGCCTTCATAGACAAAGCCTAGTCGCTCTGCGGCTCGTCGGGATGGCGCGTTGAGGCTGTTACATTTCCACTCATATCTACGGAATTTGAGTTTTTCAAACACGTATTGTGCGAGTAAGAACATTGCCTCTGTTGCAGCAGGGGTGCGTTGCAGTGCCGGCGTGAACAAAATGCTGCCAACTTCGATGACACGATTTGGCAGATCCATACGCATTAACGACGACATTCCCACCGCTTTTGGTACTTCGCCAGCTTCACCGTTAAGTACTATCGTATAAGTCCAAGGGTTCGTTGTCGATGCTTTCTCTATGAGTTGTGACTCAAGAGAGACCAAAGATTTGGGGTGCTCATCGAACAGGTAATCGAATAGTGATGCATTTTCGGGGCTCTCGACCGCCGTGTACAACCCAGAAGCGTGCTTGGGGTCTACGCCGACTACAGTAACGTATCGGCCTGAAAGTGTGATGTTGTGACTTGGTGGCGTCGCGGAACAGTCAGGCACGGTGCGTCCCAGCCTCAGTGGTTCCTGTTGGGACATGGTCAGGGTATGGAAGAAGCTGTGTCTGACAAAGAGTTACGGGGGAAAGCGACAGTGTTAAACTTCGTACATTCGGGTAAATGGCAGTGGGCTGTCGCGCAGTACATGAAGACCGCACCAGGGCGGGGCAAAGGCAAAGAACGCTAGGCCGACGCTAGTCCACTCATATCTCGCAAAGTCCTTCCTCTTGCATTGAACATCCACACCTTCCGAGTGCATCGTCAAAACTGCGACTATCCAGAACTAATCTAGCGTTTCCGTGACCGTAAGCATCAGGTATGAACTCTGCCAGTTGGCTTCTAAAGTGGATGCGGCACAACCAACCGCGAAAAGGAATGTTTCATTCCGTACGAGGCATTTATGTATGTTCGAGAGATGCCAAGATGGAAACTGTTTCAAACCACAAACAGCCAAGAACAAATTAGTATGCTCTCCGCTGTGCACCATACCGCCCTCTTATTGCTGTATATGGTGCATGTGACGGTGTCAGCCAGGCCAGTCTTACTAAGCTGTTGTGAACGAAAACAACGCTACTCGTTCTTGTCATTCGGCTTACGCGTCTGCGCCAACTGTGAAATGGGAGTTCTGCTTTTCTGCACACCGGCACCGTCATAACCTTCGATTGTCGTGATGCAGCTGATGGTCACGGCGGCTACTGGTGCTTGAGTGGAAGTCAAGCAGCCGTAAAGTAAGGAGTTGAGGTCAAAGTGCTTAATTGTACAATCCCCATAATTTGTCATCGTGAGCAGCTGTTCTTGCTATGTGGCTGCCAAGTTTATGGCAGCACATGCAGCGACTGACGGAAGGGGGCCCGCTAAGATGATCAAGAGGCACCACAGACCTTCAGTCCTGGAAAGCGAATACGCCCAGCCAGAACAATTCCAAAAAGAAGTTGATAAGGAATGCTGCAGATGGCCCCAATCCTTCGAAAAGGAGATCCCGGGTCGTATCAGAACCGCGTACTGTCCAAAACTCGTCAATTGCTTGCCTCCCAGTGACATGTTCTCTATAGCTCGTACCAAATCGGCGTGCTTCTGCGAGCAAGGATTGACAGATGTTTGGCAGTGCAAGAGACGACTGACTGCTTCAGGCTCGAATTCTATGTTGTGCTCGACAAGCTTACCGAGCTCTTTGTCAAAAGATTTATCGATCTTGAAAACTGCAAGATTCTGAGCGATAGTGATGAACAGTGCGTTGCCGGCGATCGACTGACCGGGGCATATGCAAAGACCATATCTGAAAATAAAGCTACAGGAATCATAATCCATCTTTCGACACAGGGTGTGGTGGAACGATGCCGAAGAGGCAGGTGGGGCCAGATGGAGTATTTCGTCTGAACTTCCAGCATCATTCTCATCGTAAGACACCATTCTTGACCCTCATGCTGTTATTTCTTTCATACGTATACACTCCATCAAGACGACGCCTCATCGACATTTTAACATTGAGCCAATCGTTGGATGTTTTTCGACTCAATTGCAGCTGGAGCGTCAGTCCCAGAACACACGCATGCCACAACGCTAAGCCTATATGGAGCCTTTCGCGTGTGACAGTAGTCCGTTCATTGGCAAATGCGCCGCTGAGTCCTATTGATCACGCTCAAAGACTCAAGATTGCACTTATTGACATGATGGAAGCTCGCGAAGCGAACAAAGTCAACAATCAATAGTTCTCGGTCCAGACCTCGGCTGACACGCAGCCGAGGCGCGTCTACCCCACATTCACTTGAACACTTTACGTTGCGGCCAGCCAACGATGTGAGTGCCAGACTACTGATACCAGCTTTTACTGTCAATTAACATCTCGAGACCTTGTCTTCCAACGAGCAAGTGGTTACTGCGGACACTCTATTCGCCATGGCACAGCCTACACTTGTCTTTAACTACGACATCTCCTGTCCGTTCGCTTACATCGCCTCAACACGCGTTCAAGCACTGGCTGAGCGCACAGACGCCAGACTCGTCTACCGTCCAGTCCTTCTAGGGGCAATATATCGCGCCACAGCTGCTCCACAGGTGCGTCGCCTCTTTAAGGACAGTAGCCATCGCAATCGGGAGCCGAACTGATGCGTGATGGCAGGGTGCAGCAGGGTCAGCAAGCGATGTCTTCAATCCAACCAAGAAGGCGGTTACTGCACAAAGTATGCAGCGAACTCTGAAGAGGTAGGATGCCCTCAGATGTCAGTCCCACATCTCTGATGGTTTTGAGCAGGTACAAAATCAAGTATAATCCTCCACCACAACACCCAAGAAAGTCTGTCAACGCATTACGACTGCTTTGTTGCGTCCCTGATGGGGAAGAGCGTCGTCTCTTGACCGACAAGCTTTTTGCAGCTTACTGGGCAGAAAACCAAGATATCACTGACACTGAAGTACTGCTGAAAATTGCGCGCGAGTGCGGGCTCACGACCACTTATAAGCTCGGCAAGCATAACTTCACCGACACACAAGCCAGAAAAGAGTTGGAAACTGCAACTGCTGAAGCGATCGAGCGGGGCGCTTTTGGTGTGCCGGGTTTCTGGATACCAGAGGCCAAGTGGCTTGACGTAACGAGCCAGGACAGAACTGGTCGATTCTTCTGGGGCCAGGACCGCATGCACTTCGTGGAAGCCACACTGCTTTCGATCCGCAACTCCGGTCACTGGAGCGATGTTCAAGGTCTAGGAACTCTGATGCCTCGATGTGTCCCATTCAGAGAACCTAAGCTCGTCGGCAAAGTAAAGCTGGAATTCTGGTATGACTTCAGCAGCCCTTGGGCCTTCCTTGGCTACACCCAACTTGCAAGACTTCAGCGTACATTCGGAAGGAATCTTGAGATTGTTATGAAACCATTCCTACTCGGTATACTGTTCCGCGAGATCGGCGCGCCAAACATGCCTATGCTCGCTTTGAGCCCTACCAAAGCTGCCTGGACGAAACAAGACCATGCAGACTGGACAGCTTATTGGAACGCCGTCAACGCCTCTGAAGGAAGTCACGATAGACCGCTCTTTTCCCACTGGGCGGATATCTTTCCTATTCGTACTCCCACAGTGCTTCGAGTTGCTATTGTGGAGCCGTCAACGGTGCCCTCGTTATGTAAGTATATCGCCACTACAGGAGCTCATCGTCCTAATAATGGATAGACTCAGCCTGTTGGGAGCAGAATGTGAACGTTTCAGATGACAAGATACTCGTCAGCGTGCTGGACAAAGCTGGCTTTAATGGAGCTGATCTGCTTGAAAAGGCCAATGCTCCTGCCGCCAAAACAAAGTTACGGGAGAACACCGCGGCAGCAAAAGCGTTCGGCATCTGTGGTGTCCCAACATACCGCGTGTTTCGACAAGGCGTAGACGGGCAGTTGGAGCCGCACGGTGGCTTGGTTTGGGGTCATGATGAGATCAATGTTGTTGAAGACATGATTGCTGGGTGGGATCCTGAACGTTCGATTGATATCGCAGAGCCGCGAAAGGGATTGGCGATTGCAGCAGCAACTGCCAAGCTATGAGCACCCCTTACACTGTGGCAAGTGCCGCCGTCAGGAACCCATATGAAAGCCATTACATAACGTTCTGATGGGGTTTACTGTCGAAATTTCACTGCTCTGGAGACCTCGAGCGGGTATGTGCCTTGACTTTCACTGGTTCTATTTGAGTAACACCAGGCCCAGATGTTCTGTACACGGCCCAGTCTACATCCCATACCCCCAGACCGCTTAACCCCCCCAAACCACGATTAACCAGACTTGACTCAACTCGCAGCCATAATGGCTCCTAAATATAGCAGCCGCATCGACGAAACCGCTAACAACAACTCCACTCTGCCCCCTCCAAAGAAGTCAAGTCCGGGCTCGCCGAGTAAGCTCAATCCTGATCTATACCTTTCGCTGAAAGAGCTCGCTGTAGCGACTTTCACTGTGGCCTGCCGGAGAGGCGCCTCTCGCGAGGTCGCAATGATCTACACCAACGATTATTTGGCCAAGCACCGTGGTATCACACTCGTACAGAGCGAGGCAGAAGATCTCCTACTCAATCGAACGTCCTTCTCCTTCAGAGAACTGTGTGTGGCGAGGTTCTCCGCGGCACGCGCCAGAGGCTACTTCTCTCTGGAGGCGCTGGCTTATATCAATAACTTCCTGTCCGGGCGTTGTGGGATGAGGCTTACACAGCATGAGGAGGAAGACCTCCTCTATTTGTTGCCGGCTGCTTTCTTCGCTGGAATTGCTTTCTTTGGACAGCCCAACCAGAGAGCCGAAAACGTACCGCGGACGAACGCCACTGTTTCTGCGGGATCAGAACCCCAAACTCATCAATTCTCAAGTCAGCTTATCAGCCAAAATGTTCCAAAGTCTGCTGATCTTGAGACTATGACGTCTCAATTTCAAGATCCGTGGCGGGACATTTCTCCCGGGCCCACACGCCGGACTTTAGTGTCATCACGTCGTTTGCTCCAGTCTTCAAGGCGATCTTCGCCCGAACGAATTGGTATCTCATCCAGGTCATCTCTTGCTGATGAATCACCTTCGCGCCAGCTTCATCAAAGGCCAACCGCTGTTTCGCAGAGCTCCAGTGGCTCCGAATCTGACTCGGGCGGCGCTGCGGGTGCTAAACAGCCACGAAACGATCGCTCTCAAATTGATTCTCTTATCGCTCCTGCGATCAGCACTTCAAGTCCATCCAATCGGAAACTTGGGTCTCCGTTGCGCACACGGCAGCGGGACGTCAGCCTTTCGCCCATTCGAAGTCGTCGAGATGAGATTCTTGCCGCGCGAGACCGAAGCCCGTACAGGCCAGGCTCGAATAGGCGTTATACACGACCAATGAGTCCCGCCAATATTTCAGGCCTGTACGAGTATCTGGTACCTGAAGACGCTACCTACGGTGGGCATGTTTCCGCTGGCAGAGCCAGTAGTCCATGGCGCAATAGGTCTTGCTCACCCGCGCAGACGGGAGAGCTCGATTACGACGATCGAGTTGCTGATGTCTGGGAAGAATAGGGTCACCCCTGATCTACGAAGACAAGATAGCCGAGGAGGGGTCGAAAGCCTTTCGTTGGGAGTTTCTCAAGCTAGGGGTGTTTTTCAAATCAGACAATAATGTTAAGGCAGTTAATTAACTTAATGTGGATGTACAGATAAACCTCTCTGTTGGTCTCCATCTTCGCTGCATGGTTATATTACTTCTTGCGTTTGCCAAAGCTGCAGGACAGATACTAAGGCTGAAAACCTTTTAAGTCATCGTAACCACTTGAATGGTAACCGCAGGGTCAATTGGAATGCACCTGGAATATCGCGCCCGTTGCACATGGTACAGGGAGAGAGCTGGAAATGGATTGGGGATTGCGTATGCAGGTCTGGGCGCGAGAGAACTTCGAGGATCTTTAAATAGAGCTACCTCTACATCTAGACAGCACTGGTGGAGAGCAGCTGATTGGCGACCATACGAAGACTTGCACTACTCATTCCAGCAAATTGGCCACATTGAGGGCGGTGTAGAAATAGTCAACCATTTCGACCCTGTCGAACTACTTCAAGCACAGGGACGGGAGGACTTTGAAAAAGCTGTCTGGCGATCGTCTGACCTCTAGTAATACCGTCACAAACTAACTACGTGACATTTATGCGCCGACCCATGTTTCACTTTCATAGGCGAGGGAAACCAGTACACATGGTCCGTTCGTCGAACAGTGCTGGCATAAAAGTGACGTTAACAAGTCAATCGAATAACAAAGCATGCTAGTAGACAAAGAGCTTCGATATCAATATCCCGGTCAGGGAAAAACGATGGTGAGCGTGCCAGTGATACCTAGATTAGGCCTTACGCCTACAGCGTGATCTTGACGGTGTTTGCGACACCCGGCAAACCAACAGAGTCACGAATAGCATCCAGTAACCTGGCAGCTCAACACACGGATTCTGGGGCATAGTGATGGTGTACATATTTCCTTACCCCTGAACAGCGTTGAGAGAGATGCAACGTTAGTCCGTGTTGACACTATGAGTCGTGGACATATCTGATGAGTGACAACTTTGCGACTGCCATGTTAGTTGTAACAGTCAATTCGGACCCCACAGTCGCTGTATCTACAGAAGAAGCGCTAATGGCTAGACACTTTGCAGTCGAGCCACCAGACTTACCTCAGCATCACTATGGTTCGTTGCGCATCCGCCGTATAGCCCGCCGCCACCAGTAAGCACTGTGCCGTCGGGCAGAAGAATTCTTATGCTGTGATATGTGCGCGGGATTTGATGACACGGGAGAATGGTGAACTTTCGTGTCTGGGGATCCCACATCTCACGTTGGCTCACAATAGATCCACGAGCGCATCCGTGGATCTGCATACTCCCGATTCCCGACAGGAGCGATGCGAACGCCAGGCGTGAACGTCCAATGTGGGTGGATCGACAGAACTGTCGATGTTGGGATGGAATCCTGTGCCATTCTGGAACTTGTGTGTGTTTGCAGCGTGAGATATGAATATTGTCTGCATGTTTTGGTCTAGGGCCTCAAAGCACACAGAGATGATGAGTAAACGAGATTTTTACGACTATGATGCTCCAAGCCTTGCACGGAATATCGACCTAGATGTCAGCCAATTATACTACGCATTTAGCCGTAGTTGAATGGGTTCCTGCACAGCGGACAGCTCGAGCTACCGCTACTCTTAAACCACTTGAACAGACAGGCGCCGTGGAACGCATTCCTACATGTTCCACACCTCTTATCAGGCACTTTCCTGTCCGGCCCCACGATACTGTAACAGATCGCGCACTCCGTCTGTCCCTTCAACGCACCTTCGACATTCCGCCTCCATGTTGACAACGCATCGATGAGCGATCCGTTGAAGATAGTGATCGCGCCGAGCGAGGTGCGCAGCCAGGACTGCCACTTCTGCTCGTTGACGGCGACACGGTTCAGGCCCTCGATGTGGGCGTTCGCGAGCGGGAATGCGGGAGGCAGGCTGATGCGCATAGACATTGTTTGCTCGTCGAGGATGTAGGATGCCGTAATCTCGCGAGCGCGCGGCGCGACGCGGACGTTGAAAGTGTCGTCTGTTGCGGTACCAGCCCACGTTGTCACGCTGTCTAGGGCAGCGGAGATGACGGGTGGTGAGATGAATCTCTCGGTCCAGGGCTCGAGAGTGACAGCAATCGCGCGGGAGCGGCTGGTCAGAGCGTTGAACCATGACTTCGTTAGAGAGGGTGTGTGAAGAAGGGTGAGATAGTAAAGATGTGTCAGAAGCAATTGAATGTCTTGCTTAGGAGCCTCGGTGTCGGAGGTATAAGCTGTGACGTTGAACTTGGACACATCTACAGGCTTATTGTGGGCATGGCCGAGAAAGTCGAATGTGAAGTCAAGGAGACCGGGTAGGTGGTCGCCTTCTTTAATATGGTCGATGTAGTCGTTCTTGACTTTGAAGGACTAGTGCTGTCAGTAAAACGCAACTACCGTTGACCGAGTACTTACCGCGTGCTCGAGATGGTCGAAGACAAGCAACCAACTCAGCAGATAGCCTTTCAATGAAAGGGGAACGCTGCGATCGAAGTTCACTTCAGCCAGTGCCGCAACTGTTGGTGACTCGATGATTAAGGAAAGCAACTCTTCTGGCAAACGAGCTGTGGTCTTTGATAGCGCAGCATCGATGGAGATCTGCTCCTGCGCGGCAGGTATCTGCTTGTGCAGAACATCGAAAGCAGTCTGTTGCACAGGCTGCGACTCGACGTATAGCAATGGATAGAGCTCATCGGCAGAGTCAAGATGTTGCAGTGGCACCTTAGCAATCTGACGAGCAAGGACTTCATTGACCATCTTCAAAGGTTGATGGAACTCGTCTGGAAAGTGTTGCGAGTGCTTCAGAAGGTTAATCAGTCCAGCTGCAACCGACTGCTCAGTCTCTTTCCAGGCTTCGACCAGATCGTCGTTAGGATTTTCCGACTCCGTAAGCCTGCGTAGTTGTTCGTACAGCTTGAGCGAGGCATGCGTGAAAGGAATCGGACTGCTCGCTTCCGCTTCAGTGCTTTGCAACTCAGTTGTGCTAGTCCAAGCCGCTGAGAGCGCGTTCAGAATATCGCCCCAGTGCTCACCATACATGTCACTCATCAGCGGAAGCAGGGATATCAATGCTCGGGAGACTTCCGCTCTGATCTCCACTGAGCCGTGAGCTGCGTTCAGCCAAGGCATAACGTGCTTCACAAAGAAGACAAGGCGCTGTTTGGCAATACTCTCGGAAATACCGTCTTGAGAAAGGACTGCGTTGAGTGTCACAATTTGGCTCAATCCCTCTTCTGGCTTCTGGTCGATGTCAAGACCTGTAAGATCTGCGATGAGCTCGTTGCACAAGCGTTCGCATGACTTCGACGCCGCAAGTGGCTCCTCAAATGCTGCCAAATACGCAAGAAGAGGGATAACTTGTTTGTTCTTCCTGACAGCCTTCAAGGAATCCTGTAATTGAGCCGTCCATGAACTTTTCCAGCCATAAGATGATATCGCAGCCGAGACCAGGGAACTATAGGCGCGCGCATAGTAGTAGGCCCGAGCAGAGGTGTCTGTGGGAATCTGACCAAGAAGGCCCTGAGCCCAAGTCAACAATCCATTCTCTTCCTGAGTATGCCTCGCCGACGATGACGCAGGGCCATGCGCCTCGGTCAGATCATGTGTGGTGAAACCTGCAGCATCTGCTTTAAACGTCATTGCATCGCTTTCAGTGTCGGCGTTATAGTCCGTCCATAGACCGTTAGCACCAGCAAGGCCAAGATTGTCCTCAACAAGCTGCACAGTCAGAGCAAGGTTGCGCAAGTAGTGATCGCGCAGTTCGACCGGAGCAGCGTGCACTTTGAACTGCGGGATCTTGGACAATCTGGCCACGTACTGCGCGATGCGATAGGCCGCAGAGTAGCCGTCTGCATCCCGAGCCATCCTTCTAACGTTGGCGGAGGATACAGTTGGTTCCACCAAGTAAGCAGCACTGCTGAGTGTGTTTGTAACAGCAAGGGCGGACTTCGGCGCAGATGCCAGGAATGGAGCGAGAGCTGTGTCCCAGTCCTGTGTGCTAGGGAACAGGTTGGAGTTCACTTCCCATGCCTCGGCGGGCTTTAATGACTTCTCAGCCAGCTCTACCAAGGTCTCTACAGACACCGATGAAGGTGTTGCTTCGCGTAAACCTTGGTGAATAAGATCGTACATTGAGTTCTGTGTGCCAGCATCAGAGGCAAGGACCGTCTGTATGGATGCGCTGACGGTAGCTGCGCCCTGTGCAATCTCATCGTTGGGGGACTCGGAGGCGCGCAACAAGGCCTGGAGGAGTTCTGCGCCTCTCGGCGTGGTGGCGAACTCTCGTAGCATGGTTGGATTCGACTTGACGATCTGGCGCAAGCCTTGCAATGACTGGGGTGCATGTTGTGATATCGACAGCGACTGCGTCAAGTATGCTAGAACGTCATCTGTTGTTTCTGGAGCCAGAATCTTGGCTTGTGACTGTAAGATGCGCGAGAACGAGTCCCACTCCAACGAGCCTTCGACAGCCTGATGCACACTCGATCTGACAAAGCCCTGTAGCTCAGGATCAGAGCTGGCCAGATCGAAGGATGCCGGGATCTTTGGTGATGTCAAGAGGGCCTCAAGTGCTTTTGTCTTGACCGTAGAGTCCTCTCCCTTTAATACTGTCTTTAGCGAAGTAGTCCAGGCGCCCTTGAAGTTGGAAGATTCGGAGAAAGAGTAAAGGATCTCGACGAGGTAGGTAGACGAAGGCGAAAGAATGATCGCAGGCAGGTCATGCTGGATGAACTGCTCAAGTTGCTTTCCAATGTCCCCAGTCATCAAGTCTGTACTGCGAGGCAAGAGTGCTGCAATCGTGCCGGCAGCGCCATATGGCTTTCCATTCCTATTCTTGACCACTGCCAAAGCTTCCAAGATAACCGCGGACTCGGCTTCTTTGATAGCATGCACCAAGCCAGATTCGATCTTGGCTTGAAGAGCCTGTTTTTGAAGTGTCGCATATCGCGTACCGTGTTGCAAAACAGCTGTCTGAGACTTCTCGAAGTCTTTCGACTGGGCAGGTGCGGAGGTCTTGATGTCGTCGACCAGGTTCTGTGCATATTGTGGCCACTGCTTCGACAAAGCCGCTGTCACCCCATCGATCGCCAGTGCTCGCGCAAGAAGGTTGCTCGCATTGGAAGGTATAGTCCATTGGGAGGTCTCTATTGAAGGCTGCAAGAACTGGCTTATAATCGGTAAGACCGACTCTTGAATGAACGTTTCGTGGTCCCCAGCAGATAGTCGTGCGTTTATCAGAGCTAGTATGTCGAAGTATGCGGTGTATGCAGCCTCTTGGCTATACTTCGGCTCGTTCTTGCTTGTGATGCCAGCCTGAAGAGCATTGAGAAGTTCTGCCGCTTCAGGTGCTTGACTAGGCAACACCTCTGTAGGTAGCGCCTTGACCAAAACGACCAGGCGGCTCCAGTAGTCCTGAGGCCCAAACTGCGAGCCCTTCTTCAAGAACTGCCGTAATCTTCTGTCGACTGCCGTCTTGCTCTTGTAGTGTTCGGTCCATGCGGTAGGGTGGGCTGCCGTCAGCTGAATGAGGGCTTCGATGAAGTCGTATGCTGAGCCAGTCTGGTCGGAATTTAGGGCAACGGATAGGTATGCCTTGCTGATGGTCTCCAGATTCGCGCCAGCTGCTTCTGGCTGCTTCGTTAAGCAGATCTTAAGCAGACGATGCAGCGAGCGGCGGATGGAAACATCTGCGTATGATGCGAAATCCCACAGTTTCTTGTCTCCCAGCACTGCGTCGTAATCAGCCTGAAACTTGGCCAACTCCTCTGGGGATAGATTCGACAGGAGACTCCCTAGCAGCGCTATGCATGCAGAAATGACTCTGCTGTATTTCGCCTGTGCGTCGTCTGCGCTGACTGTGCGCTCATCGCTGAGTGTAGTGATGCTCTCCTTGTCGACTGCGTCGCGGCAGTATTCGAGTATAGGCTGCTGGTAGGCTTTGCGGATGTTCTGGACCTTCTCAGGTGTATTAAAGACCTGGCGCAGCGAGTTCTGCGTTGCTTCAACTACTGCACGGTCGCTATCATAAAGACCGCACAGCCATGCCGCCACGCTCTTTGGCATATGGCGCGCGATGCGCTTGCCAGCAGATGCGGCCAAATAACCGTGGACGGTGTGGGAGAGCTGGCGAACAGCCTTGGCATTGTCTATCGAGGTGCGCGCGTACACAGTGATCTGATTGTTTCATTACTATAATGCTCGTCTTTACTGCTCCGCCTGGCGACACTGACCCATGCTTCTACCACGCCCTCTTCTACTGGTTCTTGCAGCGCCGCCATGTACGTCTGCAAGTCTTCGAGAGCCTTTGCTTTGGTCGTGCTATCCTTCTTTGACAAGTTGCGAAAGTACACAACGACATTGGGATCTGATATTGTCGAGAGATTAGGCGGCTCTGCGACATACGAGAGCTGCGATGCGCTGCCTCCAAAGCTCCCACCAAACGCGGGGGCATTGCCGAACGTCGACGCAGCACGCGCACTGCTGGCCGACGCTTTGCCTGCGCGTTTGCTCATGCTGTGTGCGGTATAATAAATATGAACAGAAAAAGAAAAGGAAGGAGCGACGCCAGCACGCACGGCAAGCAACAGCAGTGTATTGTCGAGTATCGAAAGACGAAGTTTGTGTGCAACGTGCCCGCCAAACGATGACGATTGCTGAAGGGCGGGAGTGGGTCCGCCTGCGCTAGTGACGAACATGGATGGCGCGTTTTGACATCCTGAGCAACGCGCTTCGTCTCTCACGACCGACTCTATCGCCACGACAGCTTCCGCGCGGGCGGTCGTCAACATGAAGTTCTTTATAGAGTGAGTGCTGCCTATTGATCTCCCCCAAGTGTGATTTGTGACTCCTCGAAGTGTTTGCGACGATTCGACTGCTTTGTTCAACTGCTTCCTGCCAATCGTAGGCATCCAACTGTCAAAACTACCTTTACATTTTTTCTATGTTTGTGTGTCTCTATTGTGTACAACGATCTTGTGCACTCTACTCCTTCCGGTCATCACTCTGGCATATCTCAATATCTTCTATCTTTCGTTGTACTGATCTTTGTGACAGTAATCTCCCGGTGCTCTTCCCGTATCCGCGGGTCTATCCAGAGCAATATGCCTACATGTGCGATCTTAAGCGCACTCTGGACCAGGGCGGGCACTGCGTTCTGGAGATGCCTTCAGGCACAGGTAAAACTGTGTCTTTGCTCTCCCTTATCATTGCATACCAGCAATTCTACCCGGAAAAGCGAAAGCTTATTTACTGCTCTCGGACTATGTCGGAAATTGAAAAGGCCTTGGCTGAGCTGAAGGCTTTGATGAAATACCGCACACAGGAGCTAGGTCACGAAGAGGAGTTCCGTGGGCTGGGCCTTACGAGTCGAAAGAATCTCTGTCTGCACCCAAGCGTCAAACGAGAAAAGAGTGGCAACGTTGTTGATGCTCGGTGCCGCAGTCTTACAGCTGGTTTCGTGAAAGAGAAGAAGGAGCGTGGGGAAGACGTCGAACTTTGCGTGTACCACGAGAATCTTGACCTTCTCGAACCACACAATCTAATCCCTCCGGGTGTCTTCACATTCGATGGACTACTCAAGTACGGCGAGCAGCAAAAGCAATGTCCCTATTTCACAGCACGTCGAATGATGCCTTACTGTAACGTCATCATCTACTCGTATCACTACCTGCTGGATCCAAAGATCGCAGATCGCGTCTCAAAGGAGCTGTCGAAAGATTGCATCGTCGTATTCGACGAAGCTCATAACATCGACAACGTTTGCATCGAGTCACTGAGTATCGATTTGACTGAGGACGTATTGCGCAAAGCGACCAAAGGAGTAAATAACCTGGATAGAAAGATCACCGAGATGAAGACTACCGATGCCGAGAAGCTACAGAGCGAATACGCTAAGCTAGTAGAGGGATTGCGTACAGCAGAGGAAGCTCGTACGGAAGATGCCTTCATGGCCAATCCAGCACTGCCCGATGACCTTCTTACCGAAGCAGTACCAGGTAACATTCGGCGTGCCGAGCACTTTGTTGCTTTCCTCAAACGCTTCATTGAGTATCTCAAGATTCGGATGCGCGTCGTGCAAGTTATCTCCGAAACACCTCCCTCGTTCTTAGAGTCCCTCAAAAACGCCTCCTTCATCGAAAGGAAGCCGCTGCGCTTCTGTGCCGAGCGCTTGACATCGCTTGTACGCACACTCGAACTTACCAACATTGAAGATTACCAACCACTTCAAGATGTTGCAACTTTTGCAACTCTCATCGCAACATATGAGACTGGCTTCTTGCTCATTATTGAACCCTTCGAGTCAGCGACAGCCCAAGTCCCGAACCCTGTTCTTCATCTTACTTGTCTTGATGCTGCCATCGCCATCAAGCCCGTCTTTGAGCGCTTTTATTCCGTTATCGTCACATCGGGAACAATGTCCCCACTGGATATGTACCCTCGAATGCTCAACTTCAACACGGTTGTGCAAGAGTCGTTCACCATGACGCTCACACGCAAGTCCTTCCTACCCATGATCGTTGATCGTGGTAGCGACCAGAACCAGATTACGTCCGGCTTCGAGCACCGCGGAGACATCCAAGTGCAACGCAATTTCGGCAATCTGCTCATCGAGTTCTGCAAACTCACCCCCGACGGCGTTGTTGTCTTCTTCCCATCCTACCTCTACATGGAGCACATCATCTCCGCCTGGCAGGGTATGGAGATTCTCGACACCGTGTGGAAATATAAACTCATTCTCGTCGAAACGCCTGACGCTCAAGAGACGGCGCTCGCGCTCGAGACCTTCCGAACAGCATGCAACAACGGTCGCGGTGCGGTACTACTCTGCGTCGCACGTGGCAAGGTCTCCGAAGGCATCGATTTCGATCACCACTACGGACGCACTGTACTGTGCATGGGTGTTCCCTTCCAGTACACCGAGTCCCGTATCTTGAAAGCACGTCTTGAGTTCCTTCGTGAGACATACCGCATCAAGGAGCAAGACTTCCTCTCCTTCGACGCCATGCGACACGCTGCGCAATGTTTGGGCCGTGTCATCCGTGGCAAGGACGACTATGGTATCATGGTGCTGGCAGACAAGCGGTTTAACAAGAAGATCACACAGCTACCGAAGTGGATACAGCAGGGTCTCGACCAGAAGAGCACGAAGCTGAGCGTTGATCAGGCTGTAGGCACCGCTAAGCAGTTCTTGCGTGACATGAGCGTGCCACTGAGCAGGCAGCAAGCAGAGGGTTACTCAAGCTGGGGACCCGAGGAGCTGGCAGCGCATCAGAAGAAAAAGGGTGAACTGGGTATCAGCGGTACAGACTACACTGCCCTGCGGGCTCTCGAAGGCCGTGCTGCGATTGAGCACATGGACGAGGACGACGAGTTTGGTGAGGGGATAAAGGAGGATGAGTTCGGTGGGAAGGATATGGATGAGGCAATGGCCGATTTGTAAGATCCACGATGTAACTGTATCTTGGCACGTTGGGCGTTTGGTGTGGGCAATGCATGCATTAACGAATCTTTGTGAGTATTACGGTGCTCAGCGCAATGTTCCAGTTCGGCTATTCTCGCCCTTATTGCAGTCGTCAGTGAACATGAGAGCCATGGTGCAGCCTTCCAGGCATGATCCTTTGCAAGCCAAGAAGCATTCGCTTTTGCCATGTCATCAATCCTACCAAAAGGCCAGCACGATGTCCCAGCAAAAGACTAAGAATATTAGATCTTGAGCAGTCGTTGGATTGTCGAAGCAATCAGTTCGGAGCGCCTGGTTGTGAGTCGTGTGATAACATTACTGCGCTTGCTGTTGTTATATGTCCGTTTGGACAGGCACTTCCATCTCACCTCGAAACCTGGCTGGCTCGTTTCTACAATCCCAGTATTCTCGACGCAAGGCGAGTGCAACATCTATTCATTTTCAAGGGTCTGCTAATTGTCGCAGTGCTGGCAGCAAGCATGAGCAATGTGGACGGTGTCAGCACCGTCACGGTCGCTGGTCTTGCCGCAGTTATCGCGACGACTACAGTCACGACAACAATCACCACTGTCATCACCGCCACTGTTACTACCTTCAGGGATGGTACACCTTCGACTACTTCGACAAACACAAAGACATCTACGATAAGCTCATCATCACCAGCCACGGGGTTCCGATTCACGCATTTGACGCTTGAGCTTCGCTGCCAGATTTACGAAGACTTGGTCGTCGTGGGCAAGGTCTTCTTCAAAGCAGATGGGATGCTGACCTACAACCAAACTCGTGCCCGAGAGATCTATCTATTCTAGCGTCTAGATCTATCCGTCTTAAGAGTTTCAAAAGCTGTGCATAAGGAAGCCGAACACATCTACCTTAGCAGAAACCAGTTCATGCTTCTTTTTGAGTACTACATGTATCACCCGTTCAATCCATGTAGCAGAGCGGCATCCCGAAAGCTGTTTTCCGAACGGGCCTTGAAAGTGATCAAACACGCCAGTGTTGAGATGGATGCTCGTGCTGCATCATCTGTTGACAGGGGTTTTCCTTCCCTTATCTGGGGTGAAGAAGAGCGTGCACGTCCAGGATCCTTTGGTCAAAGGAGCATAGAAGAACGGATGAACATGCTGCATGAACACTCTGCCGAGTTTACCCTTGGTGCTATCAAGAATCTGATAGAGAGCTTGCAAGACATGTCGACGATCTCAACGATAGAATTCGATTTCAGACACAACTACTGTCTGATGGGATGCTGTCGTGTTGTTGACTTCCTGGTCCAGATTTGGGCAGATACAGTATCCAGGTTCGATAAAGTCCGATCTTTTGGTCTGATGGACAAAGACGAGCAGGGTGATCTGATGAAACTTGAGCTAAGCTGAAGTGGGAGGTCGGTCTCTCGTCAACAGTCTTGGTATCAGACATGATCACATTCGGCGGCGAAAATGACCCGTGGGAGCAATACAAAATTAAAGGCGAAGATATCTAATTACAACACTACTGCCAAAGGCGGGAACGGGACCTCGCAAGCGTGCACATGAGCACTTGGATTAACCTAATCAATTTTCGCCAACTTGGAGTTCAAATACTGCGACACAAGGGTTTCTTGGCAATTTGTGCACGTCTTCCTTCACCTAACTTCGCGAGAAAGATAGAATCAGACACGTTCCATTCAATCTCCCTTGTTGATCCCGCTTCGTGGTTTGGTCTCTATACACATAGACAGGAATGAATCCTATGAAGATGTGGTCGTTCCCATAGGACTGTGCCATAATTACATAGTTTGCCCACGACATCGAAATTACTATGAAGCGCTCCCTGGGCCCTCATGCGATTCAACAGCTGAATGAGGGACTGGTGACCGCCTACTCTCACCATGGTTTTCTCCTCTCAACAATCGTAAGTTGATGTTATCATGAGTCTCCGGTCCACTTGAAGCCAACTTGCCCAGACGCTCCTTGTTTTCTTCATCGTTACACGCCTCTTCTCGGACTACCTGTTCCCCAAGGTAATATATCCGGACATCGTCAAGTGGCTTACTGCTAGCCAAAAGTGCCGCTTCATCAACCACCATATCTTGATATCCGCCAAGGTTCTCGAAATCGTGCTCGCCCTGTACCCGTATTTGACTATCGTCACCGGGCACGCGCAATTCAACACTCCCTTCTTAGCTGGCGGGGTAACGACAATGGGTGACTTAACGGTTGTTGCAACATCCATCTTCATCAGTATGTATCTGCACGAGCTGCTGTATGTCAGCTCCGACGTGCGGTGGGTCAGTGTGTTGCATCACGTTGGTGCGGTTATCGTTGCCTCCGTTATGGTCGCTCGGAATGTGCACTGGGAAGTTGAGACGAGCACACAGGCGTATACCGTCCTGATAATGACTTACGTTACGTTCTCCTTCCAAAAGACTCCAGATTTTCTTGTCTGAGCATCAATCCAGGTGTCTTCGACATCTTGGCTGGTTTGTGGCCTCGCCAGGTCATGATCACCCTCATTGCATGGCCTGGAAAACATCGCATGAATATGCATTTCTGCTGGGCGGCTGTGATCCTTACCGTACTTGGTGTTGTCGGTGAGACTATTGTCGCTTTTTTTCTGTAAGGTATCGACATACAGGGTTGGTCGCTGTCCATTAAGATAGCCGCACCATCCTGTCATGTCGTGTCCATGTGTGCTCAGGGTTACAGCTCATGGATTATGCTCTCCCTGGCCCGGAAGCACAAGCAGAAGCTGAAGGAGCTTGCATCTGGCGAGATGGCTGTCGAGAAGGCCGATCCTGAGAAGCAAGACGGCAGTCCTGCGGACACATAAAATCCCAGAGCGATGCTAGGAGGCGGAACTCAAAGAAAGGGTTAGTCACCAGGGGTAGACTGCATTTTTGAGCTTTTGATAGTCCTTACGGAGTAGTTATTATGTCTAAATTTGCTTCCCTGTTGCTGGCGTTTGAAATCAATCCGGCATAAACCAGGATGAGCGTTGGCTTCAGGTTGACTGTAGGCCCGAAAAGCCTTCTTCCAACTTGTACTCTTGGCTTTGGGTAGTTACCAAATTCCAGTCTTCGCCTTTCTGACCGGCCCTACACCGTGGTACTGTGAGGCGAAACCAGAATAAAACTTTGGGCTTAGTAGTTTGTGCCTTGTCGGTCATCTGCTTGATCAGTAGCCATCCAGGGTTCGAGCTCGGATCTCTTACAATTAGCGCCCATGGCCTTTCGAAGTTTCATAGTGACAGCATCGGCTTCCAGTTCCCTCTTGTCGCTTGTCTGGATCTCTACCGCGTATGTTCGAATGACCTGCTTGACTTGCCCACTCTGAAAGCTCATCTTGGCCTTGCGCATGATCTTGGTGTTAGGACCTGCGGTTTCATTAGCGTCCATTATTCACAGATTCCATCCTAATAAGCGTAACTCTTCTAAAAAGCCATTCAAATCGATACACACACACCAAAATACTTACCTGCCCACACGACAAATGCGAATTTGACCCGTTCCGAGTACTCATCGTTGCCCAACTTCATTCGCACGTATCCGTACGCCGCCTCATCATCACCAAAGGTCTCAACCATTTCAGCAATATCGCCAGTCCCGCTAGCGGCCAGCTTCAGGTTGTCCTTTGTTGCGGATTCATACTTGAGTACGAGCCACGTGGTCTCCGATTTGTCGCTCCTGACGTCCTCGTAGGCCTTGCTGATGTCCGGATCCGAGAGAATGTCACCGGGTGCTGGCATCTTGTCTTTTTTGAATGCTTTTCAACGGTTGTAGGTCGGTAAGGCAAGAATTGCAGGGGTGAGTATGCGAGAATTGAAGTGAGGAAGTTGGGATGCGGCGCGCTTGCGGTTAGAATTAGTGCGGGGCCTCGCTCACCGCCAATTAGGTCGTGGCGACTTCATGCCTTCTGCGACGTCTATCGACTCAGGAAAACATCGCCTTTCGTTGTCCGGATAGTGTCGCAAAATAAATCCAAAGGCCGACATTTTCTGATAGAATTTCATCGTTGTCATGAGTGCCAGAAATCGTACGCGGATTATCTTCCCCACCCTCATCGCACGAGAACAATACGTGCGACCTTTCCCCTGAGCAGGACCCCTTGATGAAAGGCGAAGTTGCGCCTACTACGACCATCGCTCCCAATCCTCTCGATTCATCGTCTCTTCCGTAAGGCATTGTAACTGGTCATCTGCGACGTACTGTTCGTACCAGACCTCTATCGCTTCTTTTTAGCACCCAAGAACTGGCCATGTTTGGGACAAAGTTATCAGCACTCTCAGATATCACGAATGCAAAATTGTACCAGGATCTCGAGTGAAGTGCTCCGCCAGTGTCGGTTCAGGTAGTCTACAATGCTGCTTCACGCGAGTCATGGTGGGGAGGGCTACTATAAATAGCTAACTCGGAAGTCCTTGTGTAGTATATAAATTTCCAGTAGACTCTATCGCAGGTGATTAAAGGCACCAGTTCTAGGGTTCTGTGAGACTAATTAGTTGAGTGTGGCGGTTTGTCTGTTTTTGTTCTACTCTCTACATCGTTGAGATAAGCTAAAGAACACTCATTAAAGGTACTTCATATGGACGTGGAGAATACCCCCAAGAACTTTGAAGGAACACAGCATTGCGATCATCAACACGCCGCAATGCTTGCTCTGCTCCAGGCTGTCAAAGCCAGCGTCGATTATAAAGCAATGGCCACACCAAGCACTGGCGGAGACTCGACGCAAGATCAACAGGACAATGCCACATGGTCTATCTCCGAGCCCAAAAGTCTGTCCATTGATTATGATCTTACTCTCAAAGAGCTATTGCTGGACCTCATCACGTTCGGAACGACCCTCCCCAAGCATCTCCGCTCAGCTGGACAACGGCGAAAGGTGTCACAAAGGTCGACAGCCGTCCATCTCCCTCCCTCACATCTGCCCAGCTAGCACACAACACGCCTCGCTACAGATCCACCACCTCCCATCCACCCCCTCGATCCCTCCCGTACCCACCAAACCAGCTCGTATACACCGCGCATCAGACTCAAAAAACCCACCTCCCAATCACAGCTACAACCCGCGCGCGTGCAAAAACCCCACACACCTGCACCAAAACTACACTCTCGCCAACCACTCACCATCCTCTACAAACCCACCATACTCCGCTTCCACGCAACCCCTCCCCCATCCACCCATCCACCGTGGTGACCGCACCCCACAGCTCAAGTAGCGGGCCCAAAATATGCCCACGATTGCGGGACCGAACGGCCACGCAGAGTCCGAGTCCGCTGGAGGAGAACGGGGCGAGCAGGGGAGGTGCTGGGTTTGAGTCGGAAAGAGGGTGAGGAAGAGGGTGAGGAAGAGGGTGAGGAAGAGGGTGACATGGAGATGAGAGGAGGATAAGTTGAGTTAAGTTGAATCAAGTCAAGTCAAGTCAACGCGGCGAAGCCGTGCGAAGGCGGTCGAAAGAGATATATATATAAGAGGAGATGCATCAGCGCTCCATCCCGTCCCGTCCTGTACTGTGAATACCGCCCCCCCCCCCTTCCTTTCCCCTTGCGCTCTCCTCCCTCGCGCTCTCCTCGTCCCAAACCCACTCAAGCTACTGTACACGCTCCACGCACGCACGCACACCCACGCACCCACGAAGACGACGCCGTCTGCCGCCGACCCACCGGCCCAACGGCTCTGGGCGCGGCAGAGCGCGGGGGACGTTGACTCTCGACTCTTGACTCTCAAGCCGAGTTGAGCTGAGTTGAGTTGAGTTGAGGGGTACATGCACTCGATCGCGCACGCTGTCTGGGTTGGCCTCTGCCCCGGGGATAGTGGTGCGTAGTGGCGGTGTCGACTGTATGAAGAGGGACGGGGAAGTGGGGGATATGGGGTTGCGGGTTGTGGGGTGCTGAGGGGATGTCGAGATTGCAATGGGGCTGTGGGCTTTGGGGAGAGGTTTGCTGTTGGTGTTGTGAGGAGCAGGTGAGAGTTTGGGAAAAAGAAGGGGGGGGGGGGGGGGCGGGAGGATCGCTATGTGTGTGTGCGTGATGTACTTCTGGATGGGTTGAATAGAGATGTGCTGGATGCTTCGTTGGGACTGAGTGGTGACTTTGACCAGGCAGTCGATCTGTAGTCGGAACCACGCTGACAGGTATCACACTCATACCGCCGAACGACGTTATGGGAGGCACATGCCGGCTTCCTCAATCAAGGTATTCCATGTACAACAGCCGCAGTCATAACAGATCACACATATACATTGGCCCTCGACTCCAAGACCGCGCAGGTCGAGTCCACAGCGACGAATTCTACACTCACAACACCACCGCAACCACACTTACCCGCAGCACGCTCCTCCTACGTCCCAATCCTTCATATCCTCGGCCCACATCCAACGCTTTGCATCGCAGCGCATGTAGTTCGCAGCAAGCCATGCATCGCCCAGACGCGGCACCGCTCGGCCCGCAGCTGCAGAGATTTTCATACCGCAACGGTCAAAGCGCGGATATGACCAGCCGTCCATGTCGCTTCGCTGCGGTGCGTTGCCAGCCATGTGACGGCACTCGCGCTGCTGCCGTGCCAGCCTCGCGGGCGTTTGCATGCGCGCACCTACCTGTTGCTCGGTGGTTATCGCTCGTATGCGGCTGGTCTTTGCGAGCTGGTCGCTGCGCCGGCGCGTCGCTCGGCCCCCTTCGTCATGATCTGATGGAGTCGAGTCGCGCACGGTCGGAGCTCAGCGTTACGGTGGGCCGGTTGGTGGTGTGTGCGGAGGACCACGGTTGACGCGTGTTAGCGGTTAGTAGCAGGAGCGCTTGGGCTTTGAAAAAGATCAGTCTAGCGCGGGTGGGCAATGGCGCGGAAAATCAATGTTTGGTACGGAGCATGGCCCGGGCGTGTGCAGGTGTAGAAATTGTGCGGGTCGGAATTATTGCATTGCGTCGCGCGATGGCGCTGCGAGAGCGAGAGCGATGGGCGTGTGTGTCGTCGATGTGTGGCGAGCGGAAATGAGAGCAGTCAGGCGCTATTGGGAGGCCAACAACGTTCGGAAACAGTAGTGAGTTTCCCGTAGCTGGATCGCCGTTGTTGCGCCAAGTCGCATTCTAGTGCGAGGGGGGGAAGGCAATAATGAGCCACCCGTTCCGTTGTGGTGGTCGCTTTGAGATCAATACATGTACTAGCGGGCAGGGCGACCGTCGAAAACCACCATTGTTTGCCTAAAGCATCAGCATCAGTTATTGCAGGATGAAGGACCTTCCTTTCGGGAAGGGAGGGCCTGTGCCATCATTCATCTCCGCCCCCATCGTCTAATGTCATGCGAGGCCGCGAAGGGCCGCTTTCCGCAGTTGCAGACGGGTCGCTGAAGATCTTTACATTGGCCTGGGCGCTGGTCTTTCGATACTGAGGCCGCATGGACGGCAAGCGAAGAGAAGGGGACCCCCGTCAACACCGCGGATCGAGTTGAACACATTCTGTCTGTAATGATACATCCAGCAGTGAGTTGCAATTCATCAGGCAAAGCTGGAATTATGAACATGATCTGAGTTGAGTTGTTCCAAGATGGCAGGCGCGGTGTCTATCCGGAGAAACGGCCAGATGCACGTATGTCGTGCGCGGCATGCGGACGCGGAAGCGAATGCGCCGTGATAGCACGCGGCTCTGCTTGCTGCGAGATGGGAACCTGCTTGCGGCCGCTATGGGACGCTGCATTGCAGCGGATAGAGCCATGTGTGTCTCAGAATTCACGTTCTTTTGACATTACGGTTGATCAAGAGACAATGTCTTGTCACCACCAAAGCATGTTTGAATGTCCATGCCCCAGCCGCCAGACAAGGGAGCTGTGCGTGTTGCAGCACCGCGAATGCGGCGGGGTAGAGCCGTCCGTCTAATAACCCCAGCTCGCCATGAGACCCTAATATTGCCGAATATTCTTCCTCGTGAAAGCACTTCGGAGAGGCAAGAATAGACTAGCGGTGTGGGATTCGTCTTCTCCAGGATGGATGGTCGGTCGACGGCTTGACGGATAAACGCGTTAATTGCCCCCTCACTTCGATTGCTAAAGTCTGTTGAGGCCGTCGAGGAGCATCTGAAGTTTACACACAAGGCGCTAGAGAATGCTGCAGCAAGCGAGCCGGACACAAGAGCATGAGGTGAGATGACAAGCAGTGGGGCGGAGAGTCTCCACGCACGACCGGTGAGTTCAGCCATGCTTGGCCATGCCGCCAATCATGGGGCGACATGGCACCCCACGACACTAATCGGGATGCAAGGAGCGGCGATGGCTTGATGCTCCGTCCAGACCCCGATAACGGCTCTGCTGGCTCTTGACGTGGCCAGCAGTGATTGGCGGACTCGACCATCTGATCGGTTCATGAGGGAGGCAAATGCTGATCGATATCGTTTCCAGTGTCAGGATGAGGTGTCCTTGATTTCTCAAAAAAGGATCAATCTGGCAAAATCCGTAGGATCCGCAACAGTAATGACACAGACACGAAGGTGTCGTGTGCAACTGCACGCAAGATGGCGTTGCAGCACTTCTCTTTAGTCATGCTCGACTGACGAAGCGAGGAGGGGTAGCCGCGCAGGGATACCCTTCATTACACGCATATGCAACGGCGGGTAGGTGCAGTTGAAACAGAGCCAATCGACATGCAATTCTTGTTCAAGCGGAGTCGTGGTGCGGGATTGCCTCACAGCTGCAGGAACGCCTGTCGATAGAGTGCAACTGTTCAAGAGCTGTTCACGAGCAACAGTTGAACGTGCGTCTCTTGTTTGGGAGGACCGACGACAGACACCTTTAAGATGGACGTCATTGTCCCCCCTGAGGAGCAAAGGCTGATTTGTTGTCACCGATTCTAGAGCGGTCTTCCCCGTGTGTTCAACAACATGTGCACAGTCCCCACTGCATGGCCGATTCACGAGAACATTGTTGTGCTCAAGGCCATGGCTGATACCGCAAGAAAGGCCACTTCCGAGGAACAATTGGTTAGCACGAGAGCTAGGAGTAGGACTTTGTCTGCGAGTGATCATTCGGATTCTCGAGCTGGCGAGGCCTTGTTTGACAATGATTCAGATCCGCGTGTCAATCCTGTGGTGGTCAGCATGCCCGCTGATTCCAAGTCATGTACAAGCGGGCGCGGGCCTTCTCCACGATCCGCTCCCACCTCGCGCCGGATGCGCTGCACTGCACGTTTATTCTGACCTGTGCATTTGCTAGACACATTGGCCCACGCGGCGATGGTATGACCAAGCCTTGCTGAAGGGACGAGAGCTCAGCTTCCACAAGGTGTCACAACACGGGATCGCTTGCGACTCGTGGTATCACAAGCTTTTGCGAGCCTGTCACTGTACCACTGGGCTGTAAGGGCATGGATGTTCCATCTCGATAGTCCCAAAAGAGCTCAATTTATGATGCGCTTCTTTTAGACTCTCCTCATTGCACATCGTCAGTGGGTTGCACAAGTGTGAGCTTGCAGCGTTGTGTAGACAGGGAATCCTGCCACGTCTTTGCAAAGCTTGGAGACGTAGGGCGCGGTCATTCGTCATTGTGTGGAGACCGAAACTCTCCATGTGGTGGACGGGGTCGAATGAGATGCGAACAGATGGGTTGGCGCCTGAGGCGGGCAGGCTGGTACAAGGCCATCTGTCAGATGTGGCTGGCACGAGAGTCTGATCCAGTCGCCCTCGCACCGTTCGCATGGGAGGTGCATCAGTTGAGCCGGCCTGTCCCGCAGTGTGCGCCGTTCTGCGGGTCCCGTGACGGCGATGGCCCATTCTGGGGAGAGTCTGAGACGGCCTGCTTCTGGCAGGACACGAGCCTGGTGTTGCGGCGACATCAGCGCATGCACAGGGCGCAGGTGCATTGTAGCGCAGCAATTGTTTCAGCTTGCTGTAATCATTGAGTTGTGTAGCAGCGTCTCGCCCCCGCCCAAGGAGCTGGGACAATAATGACACCGACAGCGAGGGAGGCACGGTGATGGGGCACTTTGCGGGTGGGTGTTGGAGGGTCGAGGCAGGGAAGGCGTGACTGAGCTGGACCCTGTCCTGATGTGGCTTAGCGGACAACACATCACTCACACCGCAAGTGGTCGTCGCCCTATCATTTACGCTGGCATCCACATCAGAGACCACGGCGGTGGTACGAACGGCATGTTTATAGAGCGAAATCAATCTGGAGGGAGTTGAGCTGCGAGCACGAGTGGAGACGAATGGTGCCGAGACGCTGCTCGTTTGCTGGGTGTGGCTCGTCTTGTCTTCTCATTGACCAGCGTGCTGACATGACATGAGCGTCGCGCTCTCTCGAGTCTCCACGTTGCACATGCTCACTCTGGAGCCGCTCGCTTCACGCCCTTGGAGCCGGTCGCGATTGTTGAATGTAGGTCTCGCGTGAGTGGAGGATAGACGGTCTCTTGCCTGCTTTGGAAACTCCAGGTCGTCGGAATGCGACAGAGGGTCCATCCAACCACAGCTGGCTTGTTGAACGGCGCCCAGACTGCGAGGAAGTGGCCTGCGCGGCCTACCGTCCGTCTCTCCCGCAGGCGTCCAAGCGTATCCCTGTGCGAGAGTCGTTGGATTGTGGCCCACGGGCATTTAGCCTGAGGGGGAATCCGCTCGAGATGCCCAGACCACGTTGGTCGAATTTGCAGGGTGTCCTGCCTGAAGCATCAATGCCCGTCATGAAAGCGGAAACAATGACGAGCAGGTGCCGCGGCAGTTCAGCCTGCGTTTCAGAGCGAGCGCTGCGGACCGACAGCGGTTAGGGGTGGGACTGGGAAGGCTGCGTCGTGGTGCCAGAGCCAGAGCCAGAGCCAGAGCCAGAGCCAGAGCCAGTGTCTGCTGCTGAGGCTTTCGGCTACTGTGTACATTGACTCGCAGCAGCCGTGCGCATCATCGCGGCAGCCGGGCCACTCAGCGCACTCGGCCACGCATGCGAGAGAGAGATCAAGACGTTTCAGCAGGGTCAGCTCTCCGATCGCTCTCTGGGATGCTGGTGAGAGCGCTCGGTGGCCGTCAGTCTGTGCAGCTCGGCAGGCGCAACATCAAGCACCGGCTGCGGCTTATTAAGAAACGTTTCTTATCGCGGGCGTACTTTTGTAACTTTGTGGGCACTCGACAGGCATGCTCCGGCGGCTCTGAGTGGCCATGGCGACGCCAGCCAGCCGCTCCCCATCGGGGGCCCAGCCGACGCCTGAGCAGACGGGACGGTGTCTTTTGAAAAGAGTAGCCGCCCGCTAAGTTTGGCACACGACCCCTGCACCGAGCCAGGTCGTCAACCGTCGACAATAATGGGCGGTCACTGGTGGTGCTGGCGGGCGCCACGAGAATAGCAATTGCTCCGCCGTCTCTGCACCCCTCCTGGCCTGCTGGCCGCGCCGGCTCTCGCGCGCTCTCTGACGCGGCCGCTGGGTGCTGGAGCTGCTGTGCCTTTGTCTCGTCGTGCGGGTGCTGACTCCTGGCGTCAGGTGGCTGGGGGGTGGAGCAGGCTCGCTTGCGTGCATGGCCGTCGTGGGAGCGGCCTGGCAGCCCTGTCCCTGCTGCGCGGCCAGCAAGCAGCAGCCAGCAGCCAGCAGCAGCCAGCGCGGGCTTGATGCATGCCAGGTATCCATGCGCCGTGCAGCGTCCGTGAGGGCCGATCAGCCCAGTCAGCATGCACGGTGGCGGGCGTCCGTGCTGGCTGCGCGCGAAACGGTCATCTTTACGGGAGGGTGCTTCTCGGCCCAGGCTGGGAGCGCAGGCCGGGCCACCCCATGCTGGCGTGCGCCGATGGCTGCTGCGACCAAGCCCGATGTGAATTACTGTAGAGTGTGTGTGCGAGCGGCGGCTCGTGGGCGCGCTGTACTGAGTGTCCCCAGAACAGAGCATCTCCACCACCCGTGGCTAGGTACATACAGCCAGAGGACTGGACAGGACAGGACAGGACAGGGCAGGGCAGGGCAGGGCAGGGCAGGACAAGACTGGAAAGCGTGCGCGCGCTATACAACAGCATCTGCATCTGAATCTGCATCTGCAGCTGGCCGCCAGCGCTGCAGCCGCTCCTCGTCGCTCGCAGCACCCAGTGCCCGCGCCGCCGTTGCTGCCATCTCGCGCCGGCCCGCCGAGCATCAGCAGCAGAGCAGCAGCAGAGCAGCAGGCAGTGCACAGTAGAGCAGCACCACCAGCAGCACCAGCAGCACCACCACCACCACCAGCACCACCACCAGCACCATCGCACGCGCGGATCCCAGGCTCGCGGCCGGCGGCGTCGATGGCGCACTGACGTTGTAGGGACACGCCGTCTGCGAAAAAGAGCCCATCCTCGGGCGGACTGCACTGCGGGGCGTGCGTGGCTCGCCTGGCTCGGTCAGCCCTTTAGCTGCGGCCTGCCTGCTGTCGAGCTGCAGAGAATCCTGCAGCACCGCCGACGAGAACGTCCTCTCTTCTCCACACTCGCCGACAGCATCGCCGCGAGTCTTGCATCTTGCTCGCTCAGCGTCCCTCGTCGAGGCATTGGTACGTTGGGACCCCTCAATACTATACACGCTCTGCACGCAGAACAGCGCGCCCGTCGACGCTTTGTCTCGGCCCCAACCCAGCATTTCCCGTGCCCTCGCCTATCGCTCGCGCGCCTGGTTGGCTGGTAGCCGTCCGTTGCGGTCGAGACTAGCTTCCCAAGTCCATCCCAACCACCTCCGCCTCAATACCTCCGCCCTCCCCATGCAGTCAGCATCTCGCTGTCTGCTGGCTTTTGACTCTGCACCTTGTCTGGCGGAGGTTGGCATTCGTCGCACCCTCTCCCACCTTTGTTGTGCACCGCAGCTACTGACGCCTGAGTCGCGTAGTGTTCCATTTGCTGGGCAGCGCCATCACTATCCTATCTATCCATACTGCCCGCTGCACGGCCCGCCATTGACGAGCGCAACGACCTAACGACCGACCACGACGCCGCCACGACCCCCCGCGCAACAGTGCTCCCTCCCCATTGCCGCACTCCATCTCGATATTCTTTCAGGCCGGCATTCGTCCATTCGTCCTTGAGTCCTTGAGCGTGTTTGGACCGACTTCAAAAGCATTGCGGTTTCCCCAATTAACGATTGCAACGACGTTACGACTCGTCCTTTGACTGTACAGCATTGTTTGCAGCGTTCAAGCACGTGTCAGCGCGTCTGTTGTGCCCTCTGTCTTGTCTCAGGTTCCAACTGGTGAGTGCTTTCCAGTCCAGTCCAGTCCAGTCCACCACAGCCCATCCCAGCCCAGCCCAGCCCAAGCGCCGTTCCAAAAGAAGAACGTGATCCAGCGTGTTATCAAGACCCTCGCGGGCTCGCGGGGTATTAGTAAACGCCGCGCTTACCCCGTTTGCCCCTCGCGTCTTCGGCGCGTTCTGTTCTGCGGGCGGCCGCGTCGTTGACCGTCCCTGAGCCAGGGGACCCTGCAAAAGCAAACAGCTGACTGGCGGTGAAGGTCCCTGCCTGTTGCGTAACAAGCGACATCACAGCACCTGCAGTTCGTAAAGAGCTACATTGTGAGGTATTGCGCTGTTGGCCAGTTTGACTCGGCATCAACTTCTGCTGCTCTGTGCAAAAGCGCGAGGTTTTCCCGTGAGAACTCTGTTCGACATCAACACCCTGCGCGCGTAAGCGAAAGACCACCAATACCGTAAAGCTGGAGCTGCCATCGATCTCGTCGGTCCATGCTCGCGGCCCTGTTGACACCTGGTACACCTCACACTACACTTCCAAGACCGCCACACCCAACGAGCGTCTGCCTTCACTCCCGCAGATCCAGTCTTACTCATCCTTCCCGAGCGGCTCATCCACCAATTCGTCTCCTCGAGGTGATTCCATAAGCGGCGGTTCGATTGCGAGTTCCAACACCTCTTACGCGGCTTCCTTGCACGGCCAGACCGCTGGATTCAAAACACCCTCCCCGGAGCAGACGCCTCAGACACTTAACCGCGACGGTCAGCCATTGCATGCGCAGTCGCAGCAAGGCTCCCCGTACGGCACTCAGAACAGCCTCGGCTACCCCCAAGCGGGATACACCAGCATGAACCAGATGCAATCGTACGCCGACGTACATCCGCCCCACATGTCTGCTGCAACTGCACATGCGCCGGCCTCGGGCCCTCCCGCAGGGCTCTCACACTACTCTTACCCGCAACAACCGCCCATGTTGCAGCCTGGCCCCAACTATGGATCTGCGCCCACAGGCTACCCATCATACGGCTATGGCAATGGAGTGCCTTCTCAACTACCAGCATCATCGTCAATGAACAGCTCCATGGTACCTTCGACGATCCAGCTTCCCGGTAGGTCTGGTCACTTCCAATTCTCATAAACGCGCCTGCTAATCATGTACAGCCATGTCCTCGGGCGCGCCAGCACCAGCGCCACAGAGCTACCAGAATCATACGTTTGACCACACCGGACAAGTTGCTCCACCAGGAATGAAGCCTCGTGTGACTGCCACACTATGGGAAGACGAGGGCAGTCTCTGTTTCCAAGTCGAAGCCAAGGGCGTATGTGTTGCGCGTCGCGAAGACAACCACATGATCAACGGCACCAAACTTCTCAACGTTGCTGGCATGACCCGTGGCCGCCGCGACGGCATCTTGAAGAGCGAGAAGACAAGACATGTTGTCAAGATCGGCCCCATGCACCTCAAGGGCGTCTGGTAAGTCTTAGCCATTTTACATTCAACAAGCATGCGCTGACCCGACAAAGGATTCCCTTTGAGAGAGCACTTGAGTTTGCAAACAAGGAGAAGATCACGGAGCAACTGTACCCTCTCTTTGTCCACGACATCGGAGCCTTGCTTTACCACCCCACAAATCAGAACAGGCAAAGTGTAGGAAGCGCCGCCATGGCCGCTGTTGGTCGTCCTCGATCTGACAGTGTGCAGACTGCTCCTCGGTACATGACAGGCCCCAACACATCACAACCTCCCTCTCTTCACCACCACCATTCGATGAGCAACCCCATCGGTGCTGCCATGTCACAGCCTCCGCACGCCATCCAGCCGCACCCTTCTGCAGGCCGACCTGGGCTAGATCGTGCACACACCTTCCCCACACCACCCACCAGTGCGTCGAGCATGATGGGCATGGGTAACCAGGGTGGTTCTTACGAGTGGAGCGGTGCCAATGTCCAGAATGCGCCGAGCAACCAGCCTCTATCTATTGATACTGGTCTGAGCAACGCCCGTTCTGTCCCAACAACACCAGCGAGTACGCCACCTGGCGCTGTACAGCAAGGCATCTCATACCCGCCTGCGCAGAGCTACGATGGCTCGAGACCCATGTACTCTGCACCTCCTTCACAGCCCGGCCAGTATCCTACCCAGGGACAACCCATGATGGGATACCGCAACGATGGCCCGTACACTAAGACGGAGATGGCTCCACCCTCGAGAATCACCGAAGTACCCGATGAGAGCGAGGTCAAGCCCTCTGACAATTCGTTGTCGCAGAGCAATGACCAGAACGCACCTAACGGAGGCGAAGGTGACCACGAACAGAATAGCCAATACACTCACTCCACCGCCCCTTACAACGGGAACAGGACTTCTTACGGCTACAATCCTAGCGGAGCTCCGGGCCCAATGCATGCCGACCACGCCCAATTGTCGCCGGAGATGACCGGATCCCCACACCAGAACGGGTCAGGACGCGCAACTCCACGCACAACAGCAACTGGTCAGGCTTGGAGCTCGGGGTACCCAACACCACAGCGTCAGAACTTGCCGTCGAGTAACCTGTACAGTGTCATGAGCAATGACCCTCGTGCCGCTCCCAATGGCAACACACCCCACGACGGCTACCCTGGCCCTACACAGTATGCCACCCAAGGCTACCCTGCGACCAACGGATTGGGATCTGCCAAGCGGGGGCGTGATGACGATGAGCAAGACTCTTATCGTCCCGACAGCGTGCAGGGCGACGATATGGGTGGGATGAAGAGGCGTAAGACCATGGAGGGGGGCGCTGTTGGCCCCTACGCCCAAGACCCCAACCCAGGTCTGCAACGTGCGCATACTATGCAAGTCCAAGCGCAGCATGTGCGGCGGTAGCGCGAAAGCCTGAAACACAGGCACTGCAGCGGATCGTCAACACCTCTGCGACTTCTACGTCAGCTTGCTCCAAGGCGGCTCGCTGTTGCTCAAAGAAGCAATGGCATGCTCGCCTTCACACAAGTTGGGTCATATCACGTTCTATCATCCCTCTCACGGGGGATATCTCCTTTTGTCCATTGACCGTTTCCATTCTCTCTATCATGTCTACATTTCCGTACCTCGGCATTCACGACTCTAACGACCCGTTCGGCAGTTACCTGCACTTTCATTCTCACGATATACGACCTGCATGCGGCATAAGCAAACGTTTGTCAATGTAAACGTTCTGGCTTCATGCCGCGGTTGACGGTGCTGTATTTTCCTACCTCTACCTCGTTTCTTGTTGGCGACGATTATGGGCATAGCATTGCCATGGCGTAGCGCGCTGTCCCGATCCCTCAACGGTCACGACACCCTGCTCGACCACCAGTAATATCAGGCCCGTGTACGGACAGCGCGCTGCTCGATGCTCTCAACAGCCATCTATATCCATATTTGTCTCATATGAAGCCTACGAGCCACACACAACGAAGATCAAGCGGAAACGAATATAAAGACGGCAATGATGATGTTTGCTTTTTGGTGCGCAAGGATGCTCGTAGCATTTCCTGTCGCCTTATTGTTTCTAGTTGCGAGGGCAGAGGTCCGGGCGGGCTGCATTTGCGCATACAAGCGGCCGGCGGACACTCGTACAGTATCTTTACAGTTGATGGAGTACGGGCTAGTGTTTACTCTTATGAACCTTTGACGAGCTAGCGATGGTGGCGGCCCTTCTGATGATAACAAGGGAATTAAAAGCTCTTCTTTTACATGGTTCTTCTCGCTGTGATGGTCTTGATCCTTTCCTATGTGCATTGCTCGCTCACGCTGCCTCTCGACGTGTGTGGATGAGTGTAGTGTCGAGAAGTGAAGAAGATTGGCGTGACATTGACCGGACTAAATAGTCAACACCTGCCTCCTCGATATCCGCACATGCCAACGGTGTGAGTTGGCAATAGTGGACACGCTTGCGGGCCATCTGTGCCTGCCTTGTCCCTGCATGTTGTCCTGGACAAGTCTCCCAGAGTCGACGAGCAGCCCTGCATCCAGCCCTTCACCTGCAAATGCAATGCACGCCCTGCACTGCACGCGCGGCCCCAGCATGCGGCTCGACAGCGGGCTGCAGCAGCCTACAGACTGACACTGTACCGGACTGTGTACGGCTCCGTATGACGTTAGCGTATTCGGTCGTACCTGCCCCTCGACGCCGCCCAACCGTGCCCGCTTGGCAAGTGCGCCCCACGTCGTCATCAGCCAGCGACTAAGCAGGACACGGAGAACACAAACGTCGAACGCGCAACACAGAACGAGGCTGAGCCAGGCAGTCACTTTTGCCGCTGCCACTGTCTTTATACCCGCGCCCGCCGCTACTTTCTTCCCACCACTACCGCCGCCATGAATATCATCAAACTCCAGCGGTAAGCTTTCCACGCTGATCCCCCGTGTTCCACCGCGACTGACAGCCATTGCGCGCAGGAAATACCCCCAGTTTGAGCAGGGCGAGATCTTTGGCCTGCAGGACGCCTTTCGCAAGCTCGACGTCGACGACAAGGGCTACCTCGACGAGGCGACCGTCATCAAGGCCACCCAGCAGACGGAGCACCAGCCGTACGATGTCGTGCGCCAGGCCCTGAAGGAGGTCGAGCTCGACAGCTCGCGGCGCGTCGAGCTAGACGACTATGTCGACCTCATCTCCAAGCTGCGCCAGTCGTCGCCCGCACAGCAGCGCATGAGTACCGGCCCAACGCGCCCGCGTGCCGTCTCCGGCGCCGCCGGCAGCGCGCCCTCGACGCCCAAGCACGCCTCGAAGCCCAGCATCGGCGGCGGCGGCGGCGGCAGGATCCAGGTCCAGGGCTCCTCTGCCAACGTCACCCACACTATCAACGAAGACGAGCGCACCGAATTCACCCGCCACATCAATGCCGTCCTTGCCGGCGACCCCGACATTGGCGACCGCCTGCCCTTCCCCACCGACACCTTTGAGATGTTCGACCAGTGCAAGGACGGTCTCGTGCTGTCGAAGCTCATCAACGACAGCGTGCCCGACACAATCGACGAGCGTGTCCTGAACAAGCCTGGCAAGAAGATCAAGCAGCTGAACAACTTCCACTTCACTGAGAACAACAACATTGTCATTGAGTCGGCCAAGGGTATTGGGTGTTCCGTTGTCAACATTGGCAGTGGAGACATCATCGAGGTGCGCGAGCATCTGATTCTGGGGTTGATCTGGCAGGTCATCAGGAGAGGTCTGCTGGGCAAGATCGACATCAAGCTGCACCCGGAGTTGTACAGGCTGCTGGAGGACGACGAGACACTCGAGCAATTCCTGCGCCTGCCACCGGAGCAGATCCTGCTGCGATGGTTCAACTACCACCTCAAGAACGCCAAGTGGCACAGAACGTGAGTTGAAAACTGAAAATGTAAAGCCAACCTGCTAACAATTACAGTGTATCCAACTTCTCCACAGATGTAAAGGATGGTGAGAACTACACTGTGCTGCTCAACCAGCTAGCGCCAGAGACGTGCTCCCGGTCGCCACTGCAACAGAATGACCTGCTGCAGCGCGCCGAGATGGTGCTCCAGAATGCCGACGCTCTTGACTGCCGCAAGTTCCTGACACCTACATCACTTGTCGCCGGTAACCCCAAGCTCAACCTCGCGTTTGTTGCCAATCTGTTCAACACACTCCCTTGCCTGGACCCCATCACAGAGGAGGAGAAGGCCGAGATTGAGGACTTCGATGCGGAAGGCGAGCGGGAAGCCCGTGTCTTCACGCTGTGGCTCAACTCCCTGGACGTAAAGCCTGTTGTACAGTCGTTCTTTGAGGACCTCAAGGACGGACTCGTGCTCCTCCAGGCATATGACAAGGTCATTCCCGGCAGCGTAAACTGGCGCCACGTCAACAAGCCCCGGGAAGGACAGGAGCTGATGCGCTTCAAAGCCCTCGAGAACACAAACTACGCCGTCGAGCTCGGCAAGTCCGTCCAGTTCTCTCTGCCCGGAATTCAGGGTGCCGACATCACTGACGGCCAGCGCACCCTCACCCTCGGCCTTGTCTGGCAATTGATGCGCAAAGACATCGTCTCGACCCTCAAGGGCCTTGCGCAGAAACTCGGCAAGCGCGAGATCTCCGACTCAGACATGATCAAATGGGCCAACGACATGGCGCGCAAGGGCGGCCAGGGCAGCCAGGTCCGCTCCTTCAAGGACTCGTCCCTGTCAAACGCAAAGTTCCTCCTCGACGTCCTAGCCGGCATGAAGCCCGCGTACGTCGACTACGAGCTCGTCACCCCCGGCCGCAACGACGAGGAAAGCTACCAGAACGCCAAGCTGGCTATCAGTATTGCGCGAAAGATGGGCGCCACTATCTGGCTGGTACCTGAGGATATTGTAGCCGTGCAGAGCAGGCTGATCACCACGTTCATTGGCAGTCTGATGAACACGTACGAGAAGATGGGCGGGCAGTAGAGTCCTCCTTCTCTCTGTTCCACGGTATAGCGGAGGAAGGTGTTGTGTTTGGTCGATATTGGAGTGGTAGCGTCGTCGTCGCAGTTAGTGTGTTCTTGCGCAATTGGTTGAGCGACAACTGCGATAAGGTTGCGTCGACGGGAAACGACTCTGTAGCAAAAAGTCTTCCTTCCCTTTTTTTTCCCGGATGAGGAGACGAGATAATGTCAATCAAGATACGAAAGTTTGAACTCGTAGCCGTATCGTATCGTTTCGTCCGCTCCTGCTTGCTGCAACTGGTCCAAGTTTGGTTCTGTATGCGAGAATCGAGGCTTTGAAAAGATGCAGTGTTGTGTATGCTTAGGTTTGTGAGTGGTTTCCTGGTGGTTTTTGGGCGTATTTATTCACTTTGCACTTGATTGTCAAATCATAACGAAACTAGCATGATGAGGCTGCTCATGGCGTAGGTTGCCTTTTGGCCACTTACACTAACAGCATCCTGGAGCTTCCAAGGGATTGTGAACGATTCAACGATGGCTTGACAAGGAATAGAACGGTAGAATCACAGTCAATCAACGGGCGAGTAGCTGCAAGTTACGACCCTGAAAAGTGACAAATGCTTGAATATTCTATAAAGCTAGTAACAACCACTTGCTTGTAGGCGTCTCAGGCTTAGTTGATTTATACTGGAGGGCATCACTGTGCCAAGTGACTGCTCAGAAGCCCCGAGATTATGGTACTGAGCGATTCAACTAGCTGAATCTAGTATGGTGTGTGTCGCGGAAGACGGACGGTACGCCTGAACTCATGTGAAGCGAAAAGTCCCCTGGCAGACGTGTTGATACTTATAAAAGTCGACTCGTGTTCACTCTGCTCGTAATTCTGCGCATCCGTCCCGTCGCTTCTTTCGTCTCGTCTCGTCTCGTCTTGTCTGCGTTTTGTCGTCCCGTCTACTTGGCGCCTCTCTCTCACTTGAGCTGCCTGCCCTCGGCTCCACCAATCACGCCCCCCTGCTCCCTATGGCCCAATCAGACAAAAGCACCATGGATCTCAACCTCCAAATCGCCTTCGGTATCTTCGGCATCCTCAGCCTCGCCGTTGCAATTGCCAGCCTTCATCCTCGACACTCGCTAGGCGCCGCGTGGTATCGTTCTCTGCGAACCCACTTTACAGACCACAGTCTCGACCACGACGAAGAAAACGGTACCAGCACATTCGATCTATCTTCTATCAATATACCTTCATCCAGACTATCCATCGACACCGCCCCACTGCTTCAACAGCCACCGCTTTAAAGATGGTACAGCCGTATATTGTCTGGCAATGTAGCTATCTCCCATGTTCTCCACCAGCCTCCAAGCATAGCAACAGCCTACGGCCTTGCTAGTTCTATCCCTCCTGTCTCCGGAGGAGATGCGAATGCAAGGCCTCGGCAGCCTCGATGCAAATGCGAGCATACGTGTGTTGCGATGATGAAACGGACCCTTCTCTGCACTAGTCGCAAGCTCAGTGTTGATGTGAGTTTCTCACAGGCTGTTATGCGCTGCTTTGTACTATACAGCATTACTTGGGCTTCTCTGCTGCCGGCGTCAGTGGCCGACATGGGGTTGGATATTGCTCCCTATCTGGGAAGTACATAGACTGGTGTAAAATTGGTCGTCATACGAGCAGAGGTTGCCATTTCCAACAAGGAAGTGGCAGTAGGGGAAGTGAATAAGAGCTGGCTCTTCTTCACCAAGACAGTACCGGTACCGTTAGGAGGATGCGCTACTACTACAGGTTAGTCCTGTAGTATTTTGAGCAAGATTCAATTAACGATGTTCGTGTTGTTTCTGACGCAATCCCTATCCGATCAGTCTCTTAGTACGTTACTGGGATGATCCTGCATCGGTCGAGGATGGTGCTACATACATAAGCGAACATATGCGGTACCGTGGGCCTCAGACGGCCCTAATCCGTCATGAAGTTGATTGGACCACGACATTTAATGTCTTACGGTCTTGTACCGCGTTTTGTATTTCCAATCTCTGTCTATACTCCTCTTTCAAATTCTAATTCACCTTGACATCCTGGTGTGTGTGCGTGCGAAGGTTTAGAGATCTTGTTGAACCGTCTGTTTGTGGTGGGCGGGCTACGATCTGGGCATCATCCTGTCAATCTAAGTAACGAGGTCGCGTCGTTGATCAGGATCAGCTTCACAGATTAGATCCGAGGTAGAGTGTGAGTGAAGTGGTCGAGTTTTCTAACCAGTGTCTCTTGAAAACAGAGAGCCATCCATGATCAGTCCACATCAAATCGAGCCGCCCTCTGCCTCGTATCCTAGTTAGGGCAAGTAGAGCAGCCTGGATGATGCGCATGCGGCGTTGTTCTTGCTCGCGTGATTGTTAGTTGCTTCAGCTTCATTGAGAGACATTCCTCTGGCGTTGTTTCTGCAGCGACGGGGAGACTTTGTAGAAAGAGGAAAGTGCGTGGACAACTCAGGAGCGAAGAGGAAAAGGCAATAGGGCGAAGATGACTTGTTTTAGGGGGTTGTATGTTTACCAATCTTTCGAAGTCTGCGGTCGATTGGTGGGTTTGCTACACCGTATGATGAACTGCAGAGCCAAGATGAAGTTGCATGGAGTATTATCATGGGTTTTGGATGTTGTTGTCCATGTTGCGGTCGTGGAGATGTGGACTGGATTTATACGACTTGTGGATATTCTTACGTGATATGGACTATTTCAGACGTGACAGTTGTAGCTCTGCAAGATGCTGCTTAAGGGTAAAAAATTCACATAGCTGACCTTGATAGTATTCTTAAAGCTTAAGCCTATCTCTTTTGCTATGCGGTTGTGGTGAAAGCACTCTTCGAAACGAGCAAGTTTTTGGCTGAGATTCTGGAGTATGGGGTTTCAACCCTTTCAGAACTACGATGATGCATATGCATCCAAGCTGTGGGTGTCAAGGCTTGAGTGCAGAGGGAGGGATGGCTGCAAGGCTTCCAGGGCCCCTACCGCTGACGTCTTGAAGGCGCTGGTCGGTTCCTCATCGGCCGCGCTCCCCGCCATAATCTCCAATCGACTGCGCTCCCCGCCATATTTCCCAATTTCTTCGCTCCCCGCCATATTTCCCAATTTCTTCGCTCCCCGCCATATTTCCCAATTTCTTCGCTCCCCGCCATATTTCCCAATTTCTGCGCTCCCCGCCATATTTCCCAATTTCTTCGCTCCCCGCCATATTTCCCAATTTCTGCGCTCCCCGCCATATTTCCCAATCGACTGCGCTCCCCGCCAATACGCACCATATGTGCGCCATGTTCGTCGCAATGAATCCAACTGCCAGATATATAACAAGATCGACTTTCGATCACTCTACTGCATTCGTTCTCCGGTAATTATCTCTTCAAGTTGACTTGGCCTCACTTTCACAAACGCTTCACACCTGACCGACCACACCCCACTGCACCCGCCATGGTCCCAACCCAATCAGACAAAACCACCATAGATCTCAACCTCCAAATCGCCTTCGGCATCTTCGGCATCCTCAGCCTCGCCGTTGCAATCGCCAATCTTCACCCTCGACACTCCTTAGGCGCTGCCTGGATGCGTTCCATACGCTCCTACTTCCAACGACTAACGCATACGGGTCCGGCCTTTGGTGGAGTGCTGCATGGGGATGAGGAGGATGGCGTAGGCATGCTGAGTTTGTCGTCTGTTGATATACCGTCTCCACGGATTTCTTTTGATGATACGGCGGGGTCTGGGCGGGTGTTGATTTGACGGTTGGGATTAGGTGGCTGAGAGGGTGAGGGGGAACGGGTGTAGAGTTGGTTTGTTGCTGACGGAAAGGATAGCTACTGAACTCGCTGTTGCATTTTCATCGAAGGTGGGATTGTTATTGGAGATATGTAGAAGGAAAAGGGTATAGAATCATTGTACTTCGTAGGCGCTCTGCATAGCGTTTTCTGTTCAAATTCGGAACTATTAAGGCTAACAATGTGCGCGTGTAGTTAGCAAAAGTCTAATTGTTTCAGTGAAAAAGACCGTGATGTGGTATCCAAGATGCGGATGCCCAATCATTACCTGTACCTACACACTGCGGTACCAACGCGGTGTTTATTTAACCAAAAAGGGACTTCATCCTGTGTAAAAGACACCGCGTTAGGTTTCTTGCACCGCAAATTTAGGTATTTTACCTAATCTCCAGTGCAATTTACCTAATTTGCGGTGTATCACACCAAATGAACCCTTTCTCCTTTGTCAATAACACTTCGCATTCTGGTGTTTTCTACACAATTTTGTACCGTAGTGACATCTGTATACATTCGATTCTTTCTCATGTTCGCAGAACTGTAAACAGAATTGGCTGCATTGCCAGTCTTCAAGCTACACACCACACGTTCTTTGGGTGCAAAACTTCTAATAGTCAGCTCAATCCATATCTTTACAATATATGCATCTGCGTTTCCATAATCGCTCTACACCCCCTGTAAGTGTGCTGGCAGTTGTTCGTATCTTGAATGCAAGTGAGGTGTTACGGGCGTTAAAGATCTCACAGCTGTCTCCTGCTTCCCCTCAGTGAAAGAACGCCCTTTCTTGAGCTGCACCGAGAAGTAGGGCCAATGGGGTTGATATTTTTCAACAGTGTGCTATGTATGCCCTGGTTGGTTGTCAACGCGAACACTGTACAAAGGAAATCGATAAGTTTTAGCTACTTCTATGAGAAAGCACGATGCCAACTAGGGCATTTGCGTTAGTTGTCAGTGTGTTAATTTTGCTTCCGTGCGCTTTCTCACATGGGTGTCCCGGGCCGGGCCTCAGCCCGCCAGACCTCTCTTCGTGCGCCTTATCCTATGAGAGCCCAACGTCATTTCTCAGCCTCGTGTGTTATTTTCTCTAGAAAGGTTTTGGAGCACGGACCAAGCCCATTCAGCGAGGACCAATGAATCCCATGCAACTCGGGACACAACGACACGAGCCCTAGTATATTAAGTGTCTGTAGCGTCGACCAGGTTAAAGGTTGAAGTCAACACTCAAGTCAAGCATCTTCGAGTAGATTTTCGATGTACCAGTCTACACCAAGTGTACGCCCTCTCAGCAGCTCTTCATTACTCCAGGTGGCCATCTAAGAACGCTGTGTGTCCGACCAATCAGATTCTCATTACCCACCGACCAATCAATCTGCTATGTCGCCTACCAAGACAGCAATCGACACCAAGCTACAGATTTCCTTTGGCATATTCGCAGTCCTAAGCCTCGCCGTGGCAATCGCTAGTCTGCACCCCAGACATTCCCTCGGCGCTGAGTGGATACGGTCCATACGAGTCTACTTCAGCAATCGCAATTTCAACGACAACGAAAGTCTCTACGAAGACGAAGAGAATAACATCAGCACGTTCAGCCTGTCATCCATCACCATTCCCTCGTCCAGATTATCCATCGACACCACTATCCCTGACACCAGCTCGTACCCTCATCCATGACCAAGTGTACACCTTTTATTAAGAGGAGGAATGAATACAGAATCTGCACGCAGCTCCGGCTCATATGCACTGCAGCAACAGCACGATCCACTTCCGGCTCTTTAGCCACAGGCAAACGAAGTGAGTGCATAGGGTACAGGGCACAAAAACTCGCTGCATACAATTTCTGTGGCGTTCTTAGCAGTCTTTTATGACACCAGGCATTCAGCAGCGGAAGGAATCGCTGAGTGTTGGAGCAGGCTGTGCTGGAGAGCTTGGCTGCAAATCAGCGTCAGTGTCGCGTGTGTAAGCGCAATGCCATGTGTGTAGTGGCTATATGGCCTGAGGCGCAAATCGAAGCAAAGTGAGCTCTTTGCTGCGCCACTGTTGCGCTGCGAGCATACGTTTTCGAGTGTTTGTCTGAGGCGGAGTGTCTCGAGGATTGCGGACGGCATTACTCACGTGCGCAAAGATTTAGATCGAAAACTATGGTGGAACACTTCAATAGGGCTGTGGTGGCTTTGGTGTTTCGTTATTTTCAGTCCTTGCTCGACTTGCCGCGCTCGTAGGCTCTTGCCGCCGAGTCGCTCACCACGGTCGAACAATTCCCATTCGCGACAAAGCGCGTCGTAGCAGCCTGCCAACCAAGCATCATCATCGCCTTTTTTGAAGACGTGTATATACATGGGCACATGCCCAGTGAGTTAAAAGAGGGTGAGGATGAGGGGGAGGGAGGACACGGCGGTACAGAGGCGTAATGAGAAGGAAAGAAAGAACTGTAAGATTGCACAGCAATGGCTTCCATGTCTTACCCAGGCGAAGTTGCAGCGACATTGTGATGCAGACACGAAACGAATCCCACCAAAGTTGCCACCAAGCCTTACCTAAGGCCTCAGGTTTCTTGAGTGTCGTTGAAAACCTCAGATGTCGTAAACAGGAGCAAGTGCATAATAATCTCATACCTAAGCCTTTATGTCGAGTATGTACGCTTGCTAGAGCGAGTGGACGAAGCTGCCGTGTTTCAGTGAGCAGAGTTCTGCAGCGAGCGGGAGTGGGTAACCAGAATTAAATCAGGCTGGGGTGCCAGCGCATCATCCTTCACGTGCGTAAGCGCTATCCCTCATGCGTCAGCAGTCACTGCCAAGAGTCGTTCTTGCTGAGTGGGCGACGGGACTTTGGACTGAGCAACTCTCGCAGAGCAGACGCGACTTTCGCCCAGTTTAGTGGGGCAGATGGAAGTCGCATATGGGTATATGAGAACGTGTGCCTTGAGGGTATCGCAGAAATCATCAACTATCTGTGCAGACTTGCCCTGGGAATTCTAGAAGTTTTCCATCGTGCTGTTACAGCTTGAAGTTCCTGTTTGTCTCGAGAGCCCTGCTCAGTCTGCCCAGTTCTTTGCCGTCCCGTTTACCCACGCCACCATCAGCCACACACCATCTTACTAATCAGCAGTTTGGAGTCCGTGCTCATAATGGTTGAAGCAAGCGCGATAGTCTTTGGAGTCCTTGGTTTGATCGTAATGGTAGTCTTAGGGGCCCTTGCTAATGCCTGTACATATGGAGGATGGGGCGACGATGCAAGGGGAAATAACTGGCCATGGATCCAGTCTTTACCGTCTTGCTTTCCAAAACCACTCTTGTCGAATGGAAACGAAGCTCGTGATAGCGGGAGTGTGGATATAGAAAATTAGAACGGCATACTCCAATTGCCAGAACCTATTTGCCAGAGTATCAGCGACCAAATCGAGGTTCTACTACAGTCGATTAGGACTAGCGGTGTTGGCTCTAACCCGATGAAGGACGGAAGGACCTCGAGCGGTATGCCCCAATGGCCGGCCCCCACGTGTCGACCTAGCCTCTGTCAGACGAGTGGCATCGGGATCGATCCTGAGGGTGGCCAATGGATTTCTTCGAACAACCTCAATACAGGTAAGTCTGAATCGCTGTCTTAATGAACAGGTACTAACATACCTCGAAGCCTGTTGCTGTTGTTCCCACCTGGTGTGAACGCATATATGTGCACGCGCAAATGTGCAAAGAAAAGATCAGAGAAGAGCAGAAGAGAGAAGGGGCCAGAGGGAGGAAGTAGTGGAGAGATGGAGTGAGCAAGGGAGCCAATAGTTGCGCATCGATTTTGGGCCCAAACCTGCGACTCATGGCTGACATAGCGAATGGGAGAACTTGTTCTAAAATGTTGATGTTTTCTAGAAGCGGATCCCATTCAAGTTAGACATCTTAATACAAGCCAGAATTGCTTACTACAACGATCATACCCTTTTTGAGCCTGCTTACGCGCTGATAGCAGCCACAGTCACTCTGCCAATCGTAGCCTCCGCCGAAGCCACACCTGTCTCCAGCTCAGGCAGCGAAAAGCGCGGTCTGCGATACGTGTACCCAATGAAAGCGCCCTTCTTCCGAATTTCAAGTACGACTCGACCCACCTCAGGATCGCGGAGAAGCTTGTCGCGAGGCCTCTTCTTCTCTTTCTTGCGTTGTCGGATCTTCTGAAAACTCTGACGGATCTGTTCCAAGGCAGGTGGACATGCGCTCTTCTGCCGAACCGTGGGACCCGCCACTGGTGTTGCATGCCCCTCACCCAAGGTCTCCGCTCCTTCCACCACAACAGCACCATCCATCCGCGCGACTTCATAGCTGGAGCTGTCAAGGTGGTCGGACGCGCTCATTATCTCAGCTTCATCATCAAAATACTTGGTGATGGGCTGTCCACCGTGCACTCTCGGCACAAACGGGGGTCTTGTGAGATGGAGTGTGGACCACTGGATATGACGAAAGAACGGATGCGCCTTGATGTCTTCGGCATCATTTGGGTATACGATGTTACCAGTGGCTCGGAGATTGCGGTAGCGTCGAGCCCCGATAGCCTTGTCACGAAGCACCCAGTCGTTCTCACGGTAGCGCTTGCAGGAGAGTCGATCCTGTCTATCTTCGAGTAGCCTCATCATAAGCTCGATAGCGTTTCGCGAGACCGGCATCAGCGGAACACGATCGATGTTTGGGCGAGCAAAGCGCTGATCGTTAGGAAATCGCAGGTATCGTTTATGTTCCTTGCAAGTTAATAAAGGTACTAGGCGAGACGTTTAATACTCACGACGATACGATCCTTCGTTTTCTGACGGTTCTCTTGGAAGAATGGCGTGCAGCCGTAAAGACACTGCGCAGCGTTAGCCTGGGAACACACTCAACACATGCCGACGTACTTCATATAGGATGATGCCAACGCTCCACCAGTCACATCTCCCATCATAATTTTCCCCTCTTATAACCTCAGGCGCCATGTATTGGCTTGTACCAACGACACTCTTCGCAAATTGTCGGCGCTGCGACCTGTTGAGCCAGTCAAGTATGGGACCATTAGCGGCGTCTTGCTTGATGCCGTATCGCTGACGAGCGGTTGTGCTGCCACTGATCTGGTCGATCGTCTGAAGCGCAGCCTGGCGTTGGGCTTCTTCCTCGACATCCTGCTCGTCGCCGGGAACGTCGAGGTCCAGATCCCGCAGAAGACCATAGCGTTGCTCGTTGTAGTATGCTTGGTTGTGTATCCAGTGTCCATCGAAAGCGAGGCCAAAGTCAGAAATCTTGAGATGACCAGAGGCTGTGATGAGGAAATTGTCGGGTTTGATGTCACGATGAATCCAGTGCATTTTGTGCGCCTCCTCGATGCAGAGGATCATCTCGGCGATGTACTACTTCGCCACATTTTCGTCCAAGATGTCCTCTCGCAGCAGGAGCCCAAGAAAGTCCCCTCCCATCATGTATTCCATCACAAGGTAGAGGTTATTGTTGTCTTGGAATGATGCGACCAAAGGCACGACCCAACGCGAATTTTCGGAAGCGACCAGGAAGTCGCGTTCGGCTCGCAGATGACCTTCCTGGCTGTTTCGAAGCATGTCTGACTTTCGAATGACTTTCATCGCATAAACTTGCTTGACTTTGCGGACTGGCGGTGAGGATCTAACCGTAAGCTGCGAATTAAGAGCATTGCCACTGTGTCCGGCATCAGATCCACTGCCGGAGTTGTTGGTGTTGTCACTCTTCTCGCGCACTAGCCGAACGACACCAAAACTGCCTTTGCCCAGAACGCGAACAATGTCATAGTTCGAGATGTGTACGCCCTTGATGTCCTGTCTCGCGATCGTCTTGGACTTCAAGACGCGTATCTGGCGGAGGTGATGGGTTTCTGCCACGTACCATCTCTGTCTCTTGTGCTGTCGTTGTTCGTTTGGCAGAGCCATGGTGAATATCTTGCGTTCGAGTTGCCGCCGGCGCATGGATCGAGGCGAGACTCTGGTGCTGAGTAGCTGATTGAAGTGAGACTCGAAGAAGATCTTGGCTGCGGCAGCTTTTTCGACCGTGGCAATCGATGGGTTTCCTAGGCGCGGCGCATCTTGACGTGGAAAGTTGAGCCACTGGGTTGTGCGCTGAGCTACCGCCGGCTGTTCAGTAAGTGAGCCTGCTTGGGTTGCCTGAGCAGATTCATTGCGTGCTCTCTGTGCGGTCTCCGCAGACAGAGGTCCGCCAGACGAGACTACTGATGTAGGTGCAGTGGACTGGCTCAAGGGTGCGTTGCTGCTCTCGGGGCCGCTGGAAAATGATGGTAGTGAAGGTACGTCATCCACACGGCTCGGTGACGAAGTTGTTGCGCTCGAATGGTTACGCTGGAGGTCTTTCGTCAGGACGGTGGGTCTGGAGCTCAACTTTGGTCGACGGATGATCGTCGGATTATGTGAAAGTGCGTTCGAGAGTTTGAGCGTAAGCTGCTTGGAGAGGGTCGGAGTGGATCGGCTGAGTTGTAACACTGCATTCTCGAATGGTACTGTGCTCGGAAGGGGCTCCGATTCGCCATCGAAAACGGCGACGCTGGTGAGGTGTGCAAGAGAGGATCCAGTACGGCGCAAACTCAGTCTAGGTGCTGGATCAAGAATATTGGGTACACTAGGGCTACGAGCGGTCTGTAGGTCTTGAGAGGTGGGTGTCTTAGTGCATTGAGTGTTGTCTGTAATTGTAGGAGACGTGGCCGCAGTTGCAGCATCGCCTTCGAGCGCAGAACCTAGTAGCCAGTAAGAGAAGGGTGAAGTAGTGAAGTCGAAGGACACGAACCCCTCACACGAAGCATCGAGAGGATCTTGACGCCTTTTCGACGGATGTCTTTGAGGGTGCGTACGCCCCGTTGTGATCTGGGGACACCATCGCCGGTACCGTCGACAGGACCGTCATTGGTGCGCTCGATCAGGCGGACCTTGTTCTTCTCGGTCGAGCTCGACTTCGCGCAGTCGACGTCTTTCCTCTTGCGCGTCGTGACGAGGGACATCATCACGGCGGCGGAGTAGTACTGTTGGGTTAGTATAGTTGATAACGATACGGCTGGGGTTGGCCGATACTGTGCTATGCGCAGAGCATATCGAGGAAAACAGACAGAAGCGCTGCGAAAAGGACTTGACTAGAATCGGGCAAGAAGGAAAGCGCGAGAGCTGACTTGTGAGGCAGGAAACGCTGTATAGAGCGAAACTGTTTGGGAAACGACGAGGCACCAGTAACATGGTCTAGCATTGATCGCAGTCCAACACGCAGCAATTTTGTAAGCTGTAAACTTTCAGAGAGTCCGTCTAAGCTTGAATATCTAGGTTTCATCGAGAAACCTCAAAGACAGTTCATTGGAAGAGCCATGGTTGGGCAGCACGATCATCGAATGTGTCGCAGCGCGTGAAGGAGCTTTCCGTCTCTCAACAGCCACCAGTCAGCATGGATGCTCAGCGTGAATAAGCTCAATCATGGGTATAATCATGCCCCAACCGGGCGCGACCGGCAAGTGCCAACGCACCTCGTGATGAGCATGCTGGTCCCTTGACACCGCATGACCTGCCGCTGGACTGTGATTTGGCGGGGAATGAAAGATGACTTGCTGATAAGGTCTGACAGACAGCGTTTCTGACTCTTTTATTTCTTGCGCCTCTCACACGACAAACCTTTGGACTTACGACTTGGCCTTTCATCTCTTGTCGTGGTGCAGATAGAGATCCCGCCCCGCTGTCAGCCCCGCATCCTTCGGCTCTCCTTCGCTTGTGGCGCCCTTATCGCTATCGCTCGACGTCAAGCACGTCACTCGTCCTACTGCTCGCCTCACCACCAGAACTCGACGAGGCTGGGACTCGGAGTGTGAGCCTTGAGCTTGACGAAACTGCTGCATACCTCCTGGAGAGCCTTGTGCGACACATTCTGCGTCCCCTCGGTCACGTTGCAGTGCGAGGCGCCTATCCATCCACGGATCCCTTGATGGTACCGTAGCGCATTGTGACGTCTCGACGACGACCCTTTGATGCGACAGTCCAGTTGCCGGGCCATACGCTGGTAAACGTACCGTCTCCTCGGAGCAGCAGAGAGGACTTACTGAACCTCGTGAAATCACGACTTTACCACCTTTTAATCACGCATAACAATACCCTACACGTCCTCTTACTTCACGATACCCAGGCATCAACAACACAAACCCACCAACCACCACCATCACCACACCAAACACCAACCAACAACACACCCCACAACAATGGCCCCCACCCCCACAACCCCCTTCCCCCTATACCTCCTCCCGCGCATCCCCTTCCGCCGCCGCAGCTCCACAACCTCCACCTCCCCCCTCAGCAGCAGCCCCAGCAGCACGCCCCCCTCCTCCCCCCCAAACCCAACCTCCTTCCTCACCCGCACTCCGACCGCAAACCTGCACTGCACCAAGTGCCTGGCGGACCTCATCCCCTCGTCCTGCATAATAAGCAAAGGCTTCACCGGCCGCCACGGACGCGCGTACCTCGTCGCGCCGCCGCCGGCCTCAGCACTGAGCTACCCGCCTTCCCCACACGCCGCCTCCACCCACAGCGCCTCCGACTCCTTCGACCCGGGCTGGACCCCCTCCCACCTCCCCAACACGCTGCTGCACGCGCCCACGTCGCGCCAGCTCGTCACGGGCTTGCACACGGTGTCGGACATTTCGTGCCGCGCGTGTGGGTCCGTGCTGGGGTGGAAGTACGTGAGTGCCGAGGAGGAGACGCAGCGGTACAAAGTGGGCAAGTACATATTGGAGACGCGGCGGGTGGTGCGGGGCGGGGCGTGGGAGTGGGGAGAAGAGGAAGAGGAGGAGGGTGAGGAGGGGGTGGGAGGAGAGGCCGAGGTCGAGTTCGATTCGCAGGACGAGGACGAGTGCGAGGATCTGTTTAGTGGGGTTTGGAGCCCGGAGTTGGCGCGCAGGCGCAGGAGGGGCAGGGCGTTGCGCGCGTAGGGCGATGGCGATGTGGGTGGAGTGAGCGCGGAGGCTGGTGATGGCGGGGAAGGTTTCCTGCTGCTTGACGACATGCCCTGCGACAGAGACGATGCGATACGATGCGATACGATGCGATACGATGCGATACGATACGATATTTTACAATACCCCAACGTTCTTTGGATTATAGGACGGCGCAATGGTTTGGTTTGGTTTGGTTTGGTTGGCTTTGGAGATATCCATAGTCATGTAGTGCTAACGTCGAGATTCTAATCATTATATCTCAATCACATATAGGTAATGCGGTGGACCGAGAAGTGGTATATCCTTTGATACGCACCGAGTCATGCAAGACACCATCCTTGCTCCCCCGTCTCGTCGCAGCCATTGAGCCCGCGCTCCCGCATCGGGCAAGAGCTCACAACTCGTTACTCCCAGCTCACACGCCCGAGTCCCCTCCCCCTAGCCGCGCGCTCGACGGCCGCTTTCACCCTCTCGACAGCCTCATCCCACAACTCCCTGCTATCCTCTGTCGCACTCCCCTTTTCCTCCCCTTCCTCCCTCAGCTCCCCAGCCACGTACTCCAACCACTTCACAACCCCGACCGCCTTGCGCATGTCCTCCTCCTCGCCCACAATCCTGCCCAGAAACTTCCCCAGCGCATCCACGTCCTCGGGATACGGGCCCTCGGTGCTGAACTCAGAGACCCAGTCGCGCATGGCAGACCGTAAATCTTGCTCACGGCTGATCTTCTGCTTGGTGAAGGTTGGGTTTGGCGGCGGGGGGACGCGGAGGACCTTCTTCGGCAAGGCAACAGCACCTCCTGCGCCTGCTTGACCAGGAAGAAGAAGAGCGGATTTTTGTATGCCACGCGGCTGCTGAAGCGCCAGCCGAAACGCGCGCAATTTGGCTGCCTTGTGCTCGGCGAGTATCTCAGTGCGCATGTCGTCCGGCAGGGCGGCGAGGAAGTCGGGATCTAGGTCCTCATCTCTCTGGACGGATGGCTCCTCGCTGCGCTGGCGTGCAGGATTCTTCAGCGAGATGAAGTTTGCCTGTGTCAGTGTCTTGCCGTCCTTGGTCAGGGTCTTCGCCTGCGCAGCTTGCGCTAACATGGCGCTTCTTGGGGGCCGGCCGCGGCCGCGCTTGGGTTGTATTGGTTTGCGCGCGGGGATGCCGATGATGCGGTTTTTGCGCGGGGACTGTGGAAGGAGGGTCTGGTCTACTCCTCGGGGGCGGCGGGAGGGTGAGAACTGAGTCAGACCTGCAGCGGTGTATTGCGCAAGGATCTCGGCTCGGACGTCGTCTGGCAGCGCGGCAAGAATATCAGGATCGAGTTGGGATTGTGCTGGGAGGGCGGTAGCTGCGAAGGGCATACGGCGGGAGGGGGTGGATGGGCTGCCTGGTATGCTGGGAGATGGCGATGCAACTCGAGATGTGGGCAGCTTGGGTTGACGTGCTGCTGGGGTAGGTGAGGATTGACGAGCTTGTCGCAGTAACTTGGAGCGGATATCAGAGGGCAGCTCGGCAAGGACTTTGGGGTCGACCTGTGTCGGCATAATGAACTGCGTGCCCAAGACATTTAAAGGTCTTCGAGAAGGCGTAGAGTGGTTGAGCTCGTCGGCCCCAAAAGTAACCTGGTCATCACGCACTGCAGGCGTCTTTGGCTTCCGTGGCGTTTCCGGGTCGTCTTGGATAGGGTCAGCGTCGACGAAAGCTGGGGGTGGTGGTCTACGTATGCTGGATGGCGGTGGGTCGGGCACGGCGAACGGCAGCGAGGAGTCGTAGATGTTGGCGGCGTCTTTTAGTTCGTCGAAAATGGTCGGTGGTTTCTCCTCAATAGAATCTTGCTGGGCCCGAGATGGCTCTTTGCGTGCACTAGCCGGCTCGTCAAATACACCAATGTGTATTTTCCGCGCGCTGACTGGGGTCTCGATGATGGCGGCTGGACCTTTACGAGCACTGGTCGGCTTGTCGGGCATCTTGAACTGCAAGCGCCGCTGAGACCCTTCGACACCGCCGTCTGTTGCACTCTTCATTGGTTCTAGCTTTGTCATCTGGATGCCAATGCCACGCAGCTCGCCAGGAGAGAACCCAAAGCCTCGCAGTATGCCTACAGCTTCTTTGGTCAGGACATCCTTCGCGTTCGTGGCAATGCCGAGCACCAGACTCTTATTGAAAGTATCGCACTTCCCGTGGCCGAGATGTTTTGGTGGCTCAATGGGTGCGTCTGCCGCACGACGCATGATCTTCATCGTAAACTGCCTACCCTTGACCTTCTCTTTCAACAAGCGCTTCTGTAGCTCACCACAGAGACTTGCGATGAATTCATCTGCCTGCGCTTGCGTTGCGAAGCGGACACCCCAGTTCACTTCTGCAGAAACGGATTTGCGGATGACTTGTTCGCCAACTTCCTGCTTGTCGATGCCACGCGAGTACTCGTACAGCTTCTCGCCAGTCTTTGGACCGAGTATCTGGGTCAGTCTCTCTTTGGTCAGCTCCCGGATGTCCTTGACAAGCTTCACGCCAACGTCTTCGAGCTTGCCGCCGATAGACCACGCGACACCAGGGAGGTCCTGCACCTGAAGCTGGCCGATGAAATCAAGCACCTCTTCAGGTTTGATCTGATGCTGTCCAGCCGGCTTCGCCCTTCTCAGCGCGACCTTTGCGAGCAGGATGTTGCCGCCGATACCAACAGACACATCGCAGTCTGTTCGAAGCTTGACCTGCTCGCGCAGAGACGTTGCAATCTCCTCGACTTTGGCTTGCTCGCGATAGACAGCGCCCTCATTCGTTTGCCGGCCGTCGCTTCCGCTCGCTTCGATGCAGATATTTGAGACATCTATCAGCGCCTCGTCGATGCTGACACTTTGGACGAGGCCACCGGTTGCAAGGATGGCGTCATAGAAGGCACGGCTAGCTTCCTCGTAGGCGGGGAAGTCGTATGGCAGAATCTTCAGATCTGGACACAGCTCCAGGGCGCGCTTCATCCACATGCCGTTCTTGACGCCGTATTTTCTGGCCGGGTAGTTGCAACTCGCAATCTCAGATCCGCTGCCTTGACCGTGGGCAACAACAGCCGGCTTGCTCTTGTACTCGGGGTTCTTCTTCAGACTCACAGCAGCGAAGAAGCTGTCGAAGTCGACATGAAGGATATAGCGGCGGGAGCCAGGACCTCGTTTCTGGCGGGCTTTCTGGGTTGCAGACTTCTCACTAGCCATGGCCTGCAGCTGAGACTTCAAGTCGGCCTTCCATGTTGACAGATGATGCAGTCGTGATTCACGGTAGTACTGTTCGAGGAAGTTGGGGTCGACGACGGTTGACTTGCGGATCTTGGGATCGCGCAGGAGGATAGCGTTGTGCTCTTCAGCCGTCAGCTCGGTATTTCGAGGGTTTGCAGCGACTTCAGCAGCGTGAATGCGGTCCTGTGGCGGGGTGGACTTCCTCCTCTTGCGTGGCGGCGGTTTGGCTGGCGTGGGGTCTGCATAGGGGCTGTTGTGCAGCTCGTCGGCGATGTCGTCAATGTTGCCGAACTCGTCTGGAGACGGGTCGGGCGCGATGGTGGGACTTGTTTTTGGTGGTGTCACCAGATCCGTGCCCTTGTCTATCGCGGTTTGCGCTTCACCACTCGACGGGTCCTTGGGCTGGTGGGACGGCGGCAGGTCCTCTATGTCGTCGTCTGGCGTGGGCAGCTTCTGGTGCGAGAAGCGGGAGCTGTTCGGCGCCTGCGAGCTGGCGGGCGCGGCAGCCTGGCTGGCACGCAGCTGGCTGGCACGCAGCTGGCTGGTGTACCAGCTGTTGTCGGTCTGGTCGCGGTAGCCCCGTGTTCTGGTGTTGGCCGTGCTGACGACAGCGCCCCTGCTGAACGCCAGCACCTTCTGCGTCTCGCCCTCGTCCACCACGCGGTAGTCGTTCCACGGCAGCAGCCGGCCCGCTGCGATGCTGTCCACGACCCACGCCGGCTTCACGATGCGATACTGGCGGAACTCGACCACCTTCTTGGGGGTCAAGCTGCTGGCGATGATGTGCGTGACGGTCGTCTTGCCGTCGAGGTACTGCATGAAGCCGCCGCCATGCTGCACAATCAGCGTGTGCAGGTCGTTGAGCGAGGGCTGCGTGTAGCCGTTGACGTGGGCAACGACGCCGCGGAAGAGCTTGGGCTTGTCGGCTGCCTGGGCGCGCATGTCGGCGTCGAGGTTCTGCAGCTTGATCTTCTTGCGCCGGAAGTAGTCGGTGAAGCCGCCAAACGCCGACCCCGCGTACTCGTCGCCGTCCTCGCCGTCGAACGTGTGGGCGGCGATGCGCTTGCGGACCGAGTCCGAGTTCTTCTGCAGCCGCGAGCCCATGGTTGCGTTGTGCTGGCCAGCCGGGCTGAGTGCGTCATGGGGGCCGGGGTGCTGCGCGGCGCATGTCTTTGTCGACGGGTGGCGGTGGTGGAGGTGTTCGACGGCAGGCGCGAACGCGACGGGAAGTCACGTGCGGCCGCGGGATGGAAGAGCCTTGGAAGCAGACATCACTCGAGAGTGCAGATGCTGAACGCAGATCGGAGGACGCTACCGGGCATCTATGCGGCCATCAAGCTGGAGCACATGTCGCGAGCTCCTGCGCAGCGAGTCGTTGATGCTGGCTCTTCACAATTGCAGAGGCTGGAGGCCTTCAGCTGCAGGACCAAGGCAGCGACAGCAGCGACGTCGATGCAGGCAGCCGACTTGCCGCATCAGTCTAGCAAAACTTCTTCAGGACGGCGGCTACTTCAATCACATTTTTTCCAAGACGGGCACGACGTCGAGCTGGGTTGCTATCGATACACTAGCGGACCCGCTTTTCGCCGCGGGCGGTGAATGAAGCTTCAGAACTTTTTATCAGCTCTATGGTACTCGCCGAAACTTCTTCCTCCCAACCCCGTGCAACCACCAATCTCAGGCTGCGTATTTCTTAACACTTGACCGTTCGCACTCTTCTATATCGCGAACTTATCCCCAGCCCCATATTATAAGAAAACACCACATAATATCCAAGATGCCTTCCGCAGTCCCTGCAGGCGTCTACGGGCGTCGCATTCCCGCTGGCGGCCTGCCCATCCCCGCTGCGGTCGACCCGTCGGCTGCTGTACGTCCAGGCACCTAAAGTGTGTCATTTCCCTGCTAATTGCCCCTAGTTCCGCATCACCATGGCCGCCATCGACCCCAGCGCTGAGCCCCAGGTCGACGAGGAGCACAAGGTCCCTCGCGCGGTTCTGAGGATCATCCGCGTCCCCATGGACCTCGAGGATGACGAGGATGACGAGGACGACGAGGACTTTGACGGCGAGGACGTCGAGAGCATCATTGCCAAGCTGCGCGCTGGCGGCGTCGCTCTCCCTGAGGAGGACGACGACAGCGAGGAGGACAGCGAGGATGAGGCCAACGGCGGCCCCAGCGACAAGGCCAAGTCCAAGAAGGCTAAGCAGGCTGCTCTCAAGAAGAAGCTCGCCCAGGACCTCGCCGAGGACGAGATGGAGATCGATGCCGTCAGCCGCAAGGGCAAGGGCAAGATTTCCGCCGAGGAGGACAGCGATGAGGACGACCTTGACGACGATGATGAGGATGATGAGGATGAGGATGAAGAGGAGGATGAGGTCGAGGAGTTTGTTCTCTGCACTCTCGACCCCGAGAGGGTATGTCAAATTTCCGCCAGAATGTCGACATGTCACACGCTAACTATTCGCAGAACGTCCAGCAGCCCCTCGACATCACTGTCCGTGAGGGCGAGGAGGTCTACCTCCAGGTCGACGGCACACACGACGTTTTCGTCACCGGTAACTACATTGCCTTCCCCGAGGAGGAGGACGAGGATGAGGACGAGGAGTACGACCTCTCCCCTGATGAGGATGAGCTCGACCTTGACGAGATGGACGAGTCCGAGGACGACGAGCTCGACGGTCTCGAGAACCCCCGCATCACCGAGGTCGAGTCCGAGGAGGAGGCCCCCAAGCTCGTCGACAGCAAGAAGAGCAAGAAGAACAACAAGCGCGCCGCCGAGGAGGCCGTGAGCCTCGACGACCTGATCAGCAAGGCCGCCACCAACGGCGAGCAGAAGGCCGCGAAGAAGGTCAAGAAGAACGACGGCCAGGCTGTTGCCGCCGCGCAGGAGCCCGCGAAGAAGGCGGACAAGGCCGAGGCCCCCAGCAGCGACAAGAAGAAGGTACAGTTCTCCAAGAACCTCGAGATGGGCCCCACTGGCTCGCCCAGGGTTGACGAGAAGAAGGAAGCCGCAAAGCCCGCCGCAAAGGGACCCCGCAACGTCAGCGGCGTTACCGTCGACGACAAGAAGGAGGGCAAGGGCAAGGCCGCCAAGAAGGGCGACCGCGTCGAGATGCGCTACATTGGCAAGCTGAAGAACGGCAAGGTCTTTGACTGTACGTCCCCCTGAATCCCCATCTGCACATAGACAACCCTCACACATCTTGTGCACTCTACTAATCACCCCCCAGCCAACAAAAAGGGCAAGCCCTTCGCCTTCAAGCTCGGCGTCGGCCAAGTCATCAAGGGCTGGGACGTCGGTGTCGCCGGCATGACCGCAGGCGGCGAGCGTCGCCTCACCATCCCCGCCGCCCTGGCGTACGGCAAGAAGGGCGCTCCCCCGGACATTCCCCCCAACTCTGACCTGATCTTCGACATCAAGTGCATTTCGGTCAACTAGGCCACGTTCCGTACTGTCTGTCTCACTGTAGGAGTCGAGTTTTTCGGTGTTGGAACGGACGGGGCGCTGGTTGCATGACGAGGACGCCCGCTCCCCGTTTTCATTTTCTTGTCTCATCTGTCTGATCATCTAGCGAGGCGTGGATGCGCATACCATACGCTGAGGATGCTACTAGTACTAGAAAAAGTAATGGAGTTCCGGATAGTCGTTCTATCGCTGTTGAATCAACCACGTTTTTTTTTTTTTCATCACACAGGTGTGTAATGAAGGGTTGCTGTTCTCTCATGGTAGATTGAGTGAGATTGGGAACGCTGGCCACTGCTCATTGACATTCAAGCAGTCCCTCGTTCATTGCAGGTTCACAGCGTTTTACTAAGTGTTCCGTGAAGGCGCATATTAATCCTGGACAACGGAAGCGCTACAGCGCGGCTAGTGTCACATTGGTAACGCAGCCCTGTTCTTGCGTCTCTCCAAGTGTTTGCAAGTGAGAATAAAAACCTGTAACTATGTTGTAATAAACAGCGCTCTCGGTCGTGATGGATTCTGCAATCATCACTGGTCAACCTGAAACGGAAGCTTCTAGCGCGTGCAGTAGCGCCATTCTCACCTTGCCGCTTCCAGCATGGCGCGGCTTTCTCCTCATTTCCTTCGCATCACCACATCAACGTCCACTCATCCGTCAGCCTCCAGCAATCAGCACGCAACACCGCCGTCCCAACCTCGCCTGTCCTCGGACCCGTCAAAACGACTCCCGTCTCCGACACCCTCACCGCACGCAGCGACTCGCACACACAGCGCAACTGTGGCACTTCTGTAGCAATGGCGATCACCATGAAACGAAACAGTAGTAGTAGTAGTAGTAATTGTAGCGTCCGCTCGTACGCCTCGTCGAGCGGAGAGACCCGCGCTACCTGCTACGCTGTGAGCCTCCGCGACGCGGCGGTCCACGGCTTCCACTACAGCACTACGGGGGCCGCCGGGGTCGAGTGGTGGGCCTGAGGTCAGCTCGGTGAGTCTGCCCTCCATGTGCGGCGCGCAACAGCAGCAGCAGCAGCAGCAGCAGCAGCAGCAGCAGCAGCAGCAGCAGCAGCAGCAGCAGCAGCAGCAGCAGCAGCAGCAGCAGCAGCAGCAGTGCTTCCCCGCGCATCTGTACTGACGTCCTCAGGGAATTCCATCACCCCCTTCGAGTCCCCCCCTCGCCGCCAGCAACACTCTGCAGAGTAAGGCGCGCAGAGGGGGGGCAGCATACACCATCACGGTCGAGTGTGAGAGACTCTTCTGCGAGACACTGCGGTCTGTTTTCCTGGGTGAGGGGAATCAGTGCCAGCAGGACTCGCTGGTGACGGGTATGCTTAACACGTACGCAACCTCCGACTACGGCACGCCCGGCTCGGTGCAGGACGTCGCGCTCAGCTCCGGTAACACGAGCGCCGTGACAGACTCCCTCGAGATGTGGGACTACGTCGGTGGGATCCGCTTCCGCGGGTTTGTTGCGCAGCAGCACGACGAGAAGGCCATGTTTGTCTTCTTCGATCAGGCTGTCATGCAGTCCTCAGGCGACTTGAAGGCTGGGTGCGTCCTTTCCATACCCCCACTCCATTCTCTCTCCGAGCTCCGCTAACACAAATCCCAGCCTCATGGCCCTACTCGAGCTCTGCGAGCTGCCCGCGTTCAACTGCGCCCGCCTGGTCGTCGCCATCGACCGCGCCGCCGACTCCAGGGCCCTGATGAAGGACCTCGGCTGGATCGGCTTCGGGCTCGCGACGCTGGACGACTTTGTCGACGACGAGGATATGGCCGCCGAGGTCACGAGCCAGCAATGGCTGTTCATGGAGATGGAGACGTAGCGTGGTGAGGAGGAAACACGTATTATCGTGTGGACGATCTGCGGGGGGTGGTTAGCAAGGTGATGTGCATCCACTGCAAGTAGCTGGCGCGTGTGTTTTTTGGTTCTTGCGTTCGGCTTCTCTACATTCAATTCTCCTCGCTATAGGGTCGGAGTCGGAGTCGGAGTCTGTATCGCGGCATCTCTTGCGTATACCTTGTGTCTTCGGTGCGATTGCCTGCTATACTAGGTCCTATTCTTCAATTCCATTCTTAATTGCCCAAAAATATAAAGAATAAAACATCACCATCCCACCCGTTGAACCACACCGCCGGACTCCCGTCGCGTCGCTCACTTGAATCTCCCCCCCCCCCCCCCCCCCCCCCCCCCCCCCCCCCCCCCCCCCCCCCCCCCCCCCCCCCCCCCCCCACCACCCCCACCCCCCCCCCCACCACCCCCCCCCCGC